>JAQFYC010000134.1:0-82220 GCA_034694165.1 Tomocerus mixtus | reverse complement strand
TTTACATTGGCTGCCGCTCCTACGAAATTTCAGGGGCGGCATTGCCGCCCCTGCCGCTGCCGTGGATACGCCTATGCTTATATTAGTAATAGTAGTCAATGTAGTTTTCAAGACAGTAGAAAACGTATATCTACGCCGCGGCTTAGAAGCGCGATTTTAGGTCAATTTGTGAATGCAAATTAGGTATGTAAGTTGCTGCAAAATCAAATGGATGGCCTTGACCTGCGCTTCCTTCAGCTCCGATTGATTGGTGGATTCTCCAATGCTCCATGGCTTTTGGTCCAACCTTCGCTTCGCTCAGGGCTGTTGAACTTCTTTCTGTCACTTCATAATACTTCACATTCACAGCACGCTGGCGATCGCCATTTTCTCATTCGAATTTGCTAAAAGTCACTTCAATAATTTTTCTTTTTGATTTTTAAAAAAATATGATTAATTTTATCGTTAACTAGTCAACTCTCTATTTTACGTTTGCAATTGAGTTAAAAGTCAACAGTAACGTTGACCACTTTTATTTTTGATAACTAAACTAATTTTGGATTTTGGTTTCTCGTCTTATGTCTTAGGTACTTTGGTCGTGGTCATAGTCACTGGCCTTACTCTCGTGAAGATTAAGTAATCCTTCTTGGCCATCGGTTGTTACCATCGGCATCGGATCGACTATATTGAACAGTGGAAAATCATGACGCCACGTCGGGTAAAGTTAAAATTCATTACAACAATATCAAATTTGAAAAGTTTCCCCCTTCTTCCATATTTGGTCTTTCATTACACTATTGGCTTGCACTAGGCGATTGACTATTTACTATGATAAATGACAACTATAACTATGCCAATTACAAATATTTGTAGCCAAACACAATTTTATTTATTTACCATTTGTAGCTAATTGCTCGAATCTTTTCTTATAATTCACAGGGGAGCGTTACATTTATGCACCCAGAAATTGGGATGGGAAGAATCGACCGCTTGATCATTGACGCCGCGGAAGCGTTGAAAGCGAAAAACTTTTTCGTAAGAATTGTCACATGTTTCCACAACCCAAACAACTCTTTCCAAGAAACACTCGACGACTATATAAAGGTCAGTATATTATGATAATTTCATTATTAATATCATTGTTGAAAGAGTTTTAACCATTTGTATTGTCAATTGTTATCGTAGGTGGTACTAGTCGGAGCCTGGCTACCGAGAAGCTTTTTTGGCTGGTTCAAATCATTTTTTACATCGATAAGAATGATGTACGCAGCGTTATATATCAAGTACACACGAGACAACAAGTCTGACCTCGTTATAGTCAATCATGTACATAACTATTATAATTTTGCTTTTAATTGCTGATTGCGTATGACCTTTCATTTGTTAATTTGAATGAAGGTGTGAACTATATTGATTTCACTGAATGTGTTTTACGTCTACAGGTGTCCTTCTGTATCCCACTGATAAAATATGGAGCCAATCCGTTTGGAGAATTAGGACCTAAAATTTTACTTTATTGCCACTACCCTCACCAAATAGTAACCGAACCATCATCAAAATGGATTTCTTGGTTCTTTGCACCATTTAATTATATTAAAGAAAAAACAATGGATATGGCCGACGGCATCGTTGTTAATAGTTCCTACACAAGTTAGTGGTATTATATTGACTATATTAAGGCAATAACATTATAGTTTTTTTTGTAGTATTTACATAAAGATATAATTGTAATTTTGAGCTAATAATGCTTAACATTTCTTTGCAGGGGACTTGTTTAATAGTCGGTTTGACCGAGTTCGTAAAGTGCCTATGGTTATGAATCCATACTTCAATACCCATTACTTTGATATGACATTGTATGGCCCAAGGGTTGTTACACTTGATAAAGTTCCGGATAAAGACCACATATTTTTATGCCTGTCGCCATTCGATAAGAAAAAGAACATCGCACTTGCCCTTAGAAGCCTACGTAAGTAATATGTTTTAAATATAAATAAATAATTATAAGGTATATTACTATGTATTAAACATTCTGGTCTGTATACGCAGGAGAGGTTAAAATGTGTCTGAGCCCCATGGATTGGTATGAGGTCCATCTCATCATAGCTGGCGATTATGATGCTACGACGGATGTCGGCGCTGAGTGCGCCGATGAATTAAGAACTGTATTAGAAGAGGAGGATCTTCAAGGTCACGTAACATTTATGTTGTCTCCAGAAGATTATGTGAAAGTAACATTGATTCATCTATGTAAAGCTGTCGTCTACACAGCGGCAGGGGAACATTCGGCATTAGTGCCCTTGGAGGTGAGTGAGGAGTTTTCTAAATGCAACTCTTATCATATTTGAGCTGCATTATATAGCTAATAACTCCCCAAAGTAGAAAATACTGCGATTTAGCAGTTTTGACTGTTATAATGACATATTTATAGCTAAAACAAAACAGACAATTATTATTTCACTTGTAATAGAATATCCTAACTGCAAAATTATCTGGTTAACTAATGCATTAATTATCTGATATGTTATTTAGGCAATGTATGTGGGCAGAGCTGTAATCGCTCTTGAATCAGGAGGTCAAGCAGAGGCGGTCGTTGACCAAGAAACAGGCTTCGTATGTCCGGCGACTACCACTCACGTAGGCATATCAATAGCTAGACTCGTTCAGGAACCTGAGTTGGCTGTAAAGTTTGGAACGGAAGGAAAAAAACGATTCACGGATCATTTTTCAAAAAGCGAGTTTTCTAAATCTTGGGTGCGTATCGTTGAGGAGCAAGTGGAGGAGACGCCAGTTGAAACTCTGCATATTCACAATTCTTAACTACGTAACGTTTTCTACTGTTATGAAATCAAATTGATTAATTATTAAAATATTCTGTTGTAGTTGTAAGCTATTAATCTGTAACCTCATTGTACTTCTGGTTCTTAATTTCAGTTGAAAAACTGCGTTGTAACCTTTCATGAAAATAAATCAATTTCAATGAAAATAAAACAATTTCAATGAAAATAAATCAATTTCAAATGCAAAGCCTGGTAATTTATTTATTTACAACCCTCCGTAGAGTACTTATCAAAGTGCTTTACTAATAACTCAACTAATTACTCTAATATACCAATGAAATATTTTCTTTGTAATTATGTCAGTGAGATTGCTACTTGGTGCTACTCGTAGTAATGTATGTTAAGGAACTGATTAAAGAATCTGTATGATGATTGTCTTGATGAATGGCTTTAATGTAATAAAAATTTAATTCATGTAGTAATACGCCTGCAATATATAGCAATTTTATGCCAATTTTTGAATTAACTCCCACTGTCTCACTACAATGCAATTGCTAATATCTTGTAAACGTAAATGTCTGTAATTCGTAGTATTATTACAGTTCACATCCTATATTATATATATAATATAGGATGTGAATCGTAATCGGTCAACTCGGTCAAAAGTTTTAATGGACACACAGACAGACACACAAAGTTTTTATATATTTCATACCCCACACAATGGTGTTTCTCCATAATATGTAAGATATGCGTTAGTAGTAATGGATTGTAGTAATTGGTTTGCATAATGGTATTTAATTTGTATTTTCTGTAAATGTGCAAAAGGTGAAATACAGTCAAATATTTCAAAAGCATAACACGTATGAGAATTAGTCATTAACACTTATAATTACCATATAATTTCATACGTAATGCAAAAGTGGCAATTTAATTTACTTACTAATTATATTGTTTGTAACTCACTAGTACGCAATAACCGGTAAAATAAGTAATCTACGTAAAGTACAATCGGAGCTAAACGGTTGAATAATTTTGATTTCCATGTGATCATCAATGCTAATATGCACATATATTTACAGGCATGTTTCTCTGCATTACATAAAGAAAATCAAATAAGTATTTGTGGTAATTAATTTAGGTATTTATTTCACATATGAGGTAGCAAATTGACTTTAATCCATCATTATCTTACAATTACAATCTCGATTCTGGATCAAACAATTAAATAGTGTATGCGAGAAGGGTGTACTATGAACTTTTTAAAGAGTGGGGAGCTTATAAATCTCTTTCCAACAAATTTGATAGTGGAGTTTATAGCGGTAGCCAATTTTTACCACAGCTTTCCAAAACCAAAAATATGCATTCGCATTCTGAACGGTAAACGAAATTCTTGATAGGGTGTACTATTATTTAAAACATGCTAATATTTATTTGAATAAGATAGCAATTGAATAATTATTATGATAGTGAACGTGTCAGAATAATTAACTAAAACTGTCCCTTTTAAATGCTGAGTTTTGTAAGTAAGGTATGTATTATGCTCTTTTAAAGATTTATATTCATTTAAAAGTAAGGACTTCAAACATGTATGCCGGGATTAGTAACTATTAATACATTAGACAAATGTATGAGTCGTCGCGTTGAAAGCATTTGTATTGTACCCATTCCTGTACATAACACATATTATAACACATTGATTAATATGTAATTCTATACTTATTTATTAATTACATCAAGTGCTTAAGTAGTTTATATATTTATTTGTGTATCTACTTAAAACATCTACTAATTACATATATTGTACTATGTATACTTTATTCTAATCTCATCCGTGCCAATTCTAATTGTATATTTACGTTACACTGATTTGACTATGTATTCTATTAACCAAAGTAACTATACATGATGCTCCTGTTTAAGATACCCACAGTTTTTCCAAGAACATTAGATCACATTTTGCCAATTGCCAATCCTCTACAGTAGACTCCAGAAAACGTTAAAGTTTTCTATCGGGGATTAAATTATGGATTGGGGATACCGGTGCCCAGCATCATTTATAGTTTCTTTCATTTATTATTTAGTATTCTATCCTAATATCTCTCAGGATATATTCATTTAATGTTTCTTTCCAATTTATTCTCCCACAACTATAATATTAATTAAAGGTCAATAAAATATATTTGCATTTCACGCGAAGAAGGAGTATATAATTTAGAAAGCGTATAACAAAACTGCAATCTAATTAAAAAGGAAAATTACTATGCATACAATATTTATAAATATGGTAGCTTGATTTGGTATTTATGATTCTTTGATTTACTGCGGATGAGATTCTAGTGGTGAAAGCCATGGAGAAAGTTTTCCTATTTAAAAAACAAGTTACTGCTGTCTATTTGCATTTGTGAGGATCCACTCGTTGCTGGACTCTTGGAATGGGATATCACTGATATCTTGTGTGGTATAGCGAGCATTTGGGCTTCCAGGTCGTGAGAGATCTTCCCCACGCTTCCTTTTTCCAGGTCCTGATGCAAAGTTAGCTGCTGCTAAGCCCATCAAATGTTTTGCAGCTTGGCTACCAGAAAATCCTCTCCCGAGTCCCAAATCCAATCCTCGCTTTGCACTATATAAACAATTTTTTAAAACTTATATGGATGATTGCAATTAATTTATAATTAAAACTTTGATATTACTAAATATAAGTTCAACCCTTACTTTGTGCCTTCATGTTGGGCTTTAAGAATGCTTTGTCCCAATTTTGCTAGCATGTCCAGAACTGCATCAGAATCCTCAATTTCCACCAAATAGTCTTTGTTCCTACAGTGTTCAAAAAATTAAACATAAAATACACATTACTAATAGTACCACTAAAATATTACTAGGAGCGTTTGCTTGATTGGCTACAGATATAGCAATAAGTACAGCATTTTGCATAATACTGATCAATACTGAGGGTCATTTGCTAAGTTGGATTTGTAAAATGAAATTCAAAATCACTGGAACACATAAATTAAAAAAACACTTTACCTAAATATTAATTGCATTTATATATCGTAAATGAAGTTCACTTAGTTAGTACAATAACGTCTATTTATCATTCCTTTCCTTCCATTACTATACAAATACAAAGACCATTGTAAAATCTCTCCATCAAATGGTAAGCCTAGATCCTCATTTCCCTATTCGGTAGTAATACTATTAATATTTTGATTTGTTGAATAATATGAATAATTGGCAAAGAATTGTAAAATACTGATCGCACAATGACATTAATATATTAGAAATAGGTACTTATGATTATAACATTTGTAATACTTTCTATGCACGGCTATGACTATGGGGTAAGAAACGCGAAACCGTATGTGTGTGTAGGCGTTTCAATGCAGATGAATCATGTTTTACTAAGGCAGGATACCTTCATCTGTGGGACCTTGGGGCTACGCTCTTTCGTATCAATAACTTCCACCCACACGAGTTCAAGGAAATCCTTATTGGCCATATAAAATGTGTTTTTAATGGTATGAAAGAGTAAGAGTGACGCCATTGTAAATACTATATAGTTGTAGAAAAAAGCTAAACCATACATAAGAATGGACTTCATTTTATCACAATTCGTATGTAAGTTGCCATTTCTTTCATTTTTCATGGATAATTTTGAAAAGTGGAAAAGCTTTAATACATTTATTTCGTACATTTCATACCCAAACCAACTCTTTTTTTCAATTCTTTGTCAGTCAAACGAGTGATTGCATTAATTTCAATAAAAACGAGCTATAGGTACACTGCGTGCACTATATTTTTCCAGCATGGATATTAATGGGGAGCATTATCGTTTTTCAAAGCTACAATTTTACTAGTGTACCAATATACAGTGCAGAAATGTTGAACACACTGTAACAATCCAGATATATTGCATTTTATTGTACTTATTTAAGATTGCTAGAAGGTTGAGGTCGCCTTCGGCGAATTTGCACAAAACAATGCACAGCTTTGAAAATTATTGGAGCGTTTTCCCCTTCTGGAAGGTTTCCAAGTACTTACATATTGTGCAGAAAACTTTTGTCCTTTAGACAGATCTGTATTGTAATGTCTAAGTAGTTGCACTAACTATATATTTGTAAGTAACTATTCAATTCACTGAATATGTGCACTGTATGTACACGATACTATGTATGAGATACTTCTTACTCTTACCTATGTCAAGTCTAATAAATAACTGCATTGTAGCAATTAAATCGAAAAGCCCCTTTTATTTCTAAAGGAAACACTTCAACAAATTAGCAGAAACGTAGTATTTAAGCATTCTCAGCGTGGTACCAATTCTCATAGCTGGAGTTGGAACCCCCTCGAATTGTTTTAGGAATATGGAAACCGCAGCTCTGCTTTTAGCTAAAAAACATTCTATGGATACACTAATTGTTACTGTTAGTACACTTATATAGGATGGGCAATAGCTAATGGAAAATAATTGTTCTCT
Organism: Tomocerus mixtus; assembly: GCA_034694165.1. Taxonomy (NCBI): domain Eukaryota; kingdom Metazoa; phylum Arthropoda; class Collembola; order Entomobryomorpha; family Tomoceridae; genus Tomocerus; species Tomocerus mixtus. The sequence continues at coordinate 74,984 of JAQFYC010000134.1, read as the reverse complement.
CGTAGCTATAAACGAATTAGAACTGCATTTGGCTGGTCATCCATAAAAGTGATGCACTCTTTTATTGCCCAATTAGTTCATTCAAGCTTAAAATAATGACCGAATAAATGTAACAACATTACCATTTCATGCACAACATTTTGTAAGACATTACATATTTACAAATGGCAAAGTGATCTATTTGCATGTATGCGAAGTATTGCACTTACAAAATGTAGTACACAATTTTCAGAGTAATTTTTACTTCTACAAAAACATCCTTTTCTTTATTTATTCAATTACAAATAGTATATAGCGAAAAGGCGCACAGTGACTAGACCTCCCACAGAAAAAACAGAAATAATACAGTAAGTACAGAAGCAGCATGGAATTTCGAAGTTGCATGTTTTTCTTAATGTGGCATTGACATGGGACTCCAGCTAAGTTTCCAAAATAATTTAATGACTTTTTGTAGGCAAAACTCTAAACTTCATTTGGTATTTGTATATTTTTGCCAATAATTACCAAATCATTCTAAATGTATAAAAAGTCCGAAAATTTTGCTATTCGGTTGTTTGAAGTATTTCTATTTTGCTACTTCATGAAGCATGAAGTCCCAAACACTTAAGCGGGATAGAAATTTGCTGCTACATAAATATCTAGACTTTACTGAGCAAGAGTTCTTCAGAAATACCAATATTTCAATGATATTTTACTCAAGGGGACTATTCTAGATTCTAGATTTATAGGCATACTCATCAACCCACACATATATATGTATCTCATATTGGTGTTTGGTGGATCAAAGCTACAGTACTTCTAATTATAAAATTTTTCTTTAGGTACTTACTTTGTTTTACATAATAATTAATGTCATTATGTCATTTCCCTTACGAAAAAATATTTACATATGATAGATATGAAAAATATTTTTACCTTGCATTGGTGTAAACAGATGGGTAGAACGGAAGAGCATTCGAAGATGCCAGGAGAGAAAAGAGCACCAAAGACATTCCGAACCAAAGCAAAATCATGACACGTTGCATCGTTCTGTACTGTAAACATTTCAAAAAGACAACTTTATTATATTCACTATATTATACATTTTGCATAATGGAAAGCTCACACTGATAACTGAAGATTATTTAATAGTTTACATGGGTTACAATAAAAATCTAACTGATTAATAATAAATCCCAATTCAAAACTATTTTGCAGTGTAGCACAATGCCCCATTTGTAGAAAAATCTCTATAATGTTACTCCATATATGTGTACTTTTATTTTAGAAACAAACAATATCTTATCAGTTCAGAGTTCAGACTAGACAGAAACGAATTACAGTAGTAAAGCTGTATGGGGCTAAAGGTATCGAGGCTTCAATTCCCCTCTGGTTATATGTACTTCTGAGGAACTAAAATAGGTAATCATACAGTAAGATATTTTGTCCCTTTCTATTCTGATTTCTAAAATTCTGTCGACTACATATTATTTAATCAAACATTTTAACATGTTTTTTATAAATTTTCTTATACCCAATCCGTTATAAAGATTGACATATTAGTAGTTGAAGTAAATGTCCAGAATTGGACCCTAAATTTCAACTTTTGAATATTTTGATGAAACTATTGGGATTGAAAAATTAAAAGTACCATGAGAGGGCAACACCACTAAAGAATAATATTCTAATGGACTGCCAAGTGCCAAGAACTGCCAATTTTAAACAAATGCCATCTGGAATTGATATATTTAACTGTAACAACTGGAAAAGTTACTCACATGACATGACACAGGGAAAAGCAATAAAATATGTGTTTATGTACAATATTGTCCTAAAATGTAATCAATTTTCCGTCAAGACATTTAAGTTTCAACCTAAAATGGTTACCATTGCGGAAAGTGCTTGTGCTTATATATGTATAACTATGTTTTCTTTGCGTCGATATGTGTTTTTCTCTGTAGAAAGACGACCGTAGCTACCTACTGTCACACAGGGATAAAAATTAAACTGTAGTCAAAGGATAAATGCGTGTTAAGGATTTCTGTGTACACTATTGTACACGTCATCACATCATGGACTGCTTGGAATGGATAAAAGATTTAGCAACAAGACAACTTCTTGTGATTCTGACGTTTTGCTTTCTATTGTGTTTCTCTGATTTGTTTGAGAATTTCATTTAGGATGCTTGAGCGATTAGTAGAGGCGTAAGGCATCGTGAATGGGAACTACATGTGTGAAGTTGCGATTTTGAGAAATGGTCCGCAAGATTTGTTTGTATGCGCACAGTTCTAAGGGAAAGGAACTGGAATTTGAGTTCATTCATATAGTAAACCTATGTACTTATTTATTTACTGTGTCTCGCTACACATGTAACGTTATGTACTTACTACTGTGCTGTGTCTGTGTTGTCGCCCAACTTACACATTTATTGCATATTATAAGACTTAAAGTATTCACATATATTTCATACATATAACATTATATATGGCGTGTCATATTTGACTTTATATGTAATGTGTTTTGATTTTTCAGTGTAACACTCGGCTTTAAAGTCATAAATAAACTATGTACATAAAAATATATTATGTACCTATACTACATAGAGGAGAATGTTCTTAGGAGACCCAAATCTCTGGAGACTCAAACAGTCCCATGCACATCTCAATTCCAATATTCCAAGTTGCACTGTTATACTTTCGCCTCGAGATCAATCAACAGGAATAATGTGTTTGCCTTTCCTACGGAGTGCTTTTGCTATTTATCTAAAATCTTGCAACTCAAAAGCAAATCGCTTCACATCCGTTTCCTTTGATTTTATAACAAACCAAAAAGCAAAACAATTTACTTTTTCTTTGGAAATGCTTTCCTAATGCCATTCACTTTTAGCAATCACAGTGTGAATTTTTAAACGAAATAGTTTGGTCACAACAAGTAGCTTATTGTCATTACTATTCACACTTGGTTATTTCTTCTCTTACATTTAATACCTGTGTGAAAAATTAAATCTTGGTTGGTTATGCAATAAATATGCATCATGAAGAAAATGTATTATTGCACATTCTGGGGAATGGTGATTAGAGCTTATTATGAAACTAGCCACTGCCTTCATAAAGTATATATACCAGTTGCATGTTGTATCATAGTAATATGCATTTAGATATACATTATATGTAGTAGCACTTCTCAAATGTAAAATTAGAAAAGAAAAACAATACCACTTTACAATGTAGGAATTATACATTGCCAGTTTACAAGGAATTAATATTTCTTATTAGTTTGTCCTCCACCAACACACTTTTTGGTAGTAAACATGTACCTAATTTCTCTGCTACTCTGCTGTGTATATAGCAAGTCGAAATTGAGCTTTGCTACACTTTTATATGTAATAGATAATTCCCGAATATCTGAGGTATTGCGGTAAAAGTTATGCAAGCTTATTAACATGATTTCTGCAAATAGTAAACCAAACAAAACTTATAATGTAAAAACATTCTTGCAAATTACTTTTCTCTTGCAACTTTGCAATATTATTAACTATAATAATATAAACATTAAGTAGTATTAAGAAAATATTTTCTAGTAACGGTTAACTAACGATGTTTTGTGTATCTTACTTTTCCGTCTTCCGCAATTGGATACATAACTTTGATTCGCCAAGGCGGTTTAATATTTGATGGACTGGCGTTACATGCAGTCAGAATCTTAGATTTTACATCAAAAAGTAAGTAACGTTAATATCATGGAGATATATCTGATAATTTGTATTTTCGAGTTGAAGTATTTTTATTCTAAAAAAAAACTCGCAATATATAAGAATGTCCAAAAGTCGCCTTCTTCTGATAAACCATCGGGAGGCCTCTTCAGCAGCCAATGAGGATAACCTAGTGACGGTTTTAAGCCAATCGGAGCAAACTAATTACAAATGTCTGTTTATTACAGTGCCCAGAAAATTAACCGGATCGTCTATGTTACTTAATTTTAGCAAACATGCCTGCTGACAGACATTTTGATTTAAGTCAGGAGAATCAAATACTTTTTGAATGTAAGTATGCTATAAAATGATTACATAGCCTAATAAAAAAGCTGGGTACCGTATTATGGATCAGTATTTCCAGTTGGTGTTATATAAAGACTGCATCAACCCTGACCCTATCATTTATAGCATAAATATAGCTGTCAATTTATGATGAAACGTGGTAGCCCATACTTTTTGTGTTTATCGTAGAAAATCAATACACTATCGTCTATAATATCTATACGATGATTGAAATATAACATTAAATAATATTTTCGTGTATTCAACAATCAATCATTATATATTAGTAATATTTTATCCATCTGTCATCAAAAATATGAAAACAATATTTTTTGCTATGCATGTAAGTATATTAAACTAATATTGCTAGACAATTTATTGGTTTCTGTATACGGGCAGCCAAGTTTTTCAACACAATCCCAATTTCTTAATGTATAATAATTATGAATGATCACTTCTACTAAAAATTACAGAATAAGGTGATAGTTAATGCAGACAAAAACTATCATTACGCTGATACGCTATGGCTTAGTATACATACATTTTCATTGTAAATATACCTTGGTAATACAAATACAGTGTACAAGAGTACTAAAATGCCAACAAATGATGATATGTTTTTCTTCATAAGATATTATTAATGATGTTTGCCAATTTTGGAAAAAACGGGGCAGCATTATATTCGAAATGATTAACGTGCTTTGAATCTGAACTACCTTGTTTGATAGACTCCATGATAATTTCAGACTGTCTGTACCTTTTATTATAACGTCAGATAATTGTATCACATATTATCTACATTATATTTAGTAATATGTATTGTACATATTACCGAATCCAAATTAGGGGGAGATATGATACCAATGTCAAAATTAGTTTGAAATTCTTTAGCCTACAAAAGACATTATATTAAAATACCAAAAAGAGAATTATATTAAGAAATAGCTTTGTTAATGTCAATAATAAAGCACAAAGACAAAGCAATCTTCTCGGCAATGATATTCTACATAAGAATTAGACAACAATTTCTTTGCTTCTTTCTCAACTGGAAGCTTTCTGATTACATAGTCCTTGATAAAGTATGTGGTTATTACGTTGTTGCATTCTTTACTATGCACTTTCAGCATATTGTAGATAAGATTTAAATATTATAATGCAATGCTTTTACTACCCCTTACTTACTACTAGCGCTTGTAGTTCATCTCTGAAAGAAAATTAGCATACAATAGAATGTGGTAAAAAGCCTTTAGTACCTATATGAAAAGCAGTTTGGTAAAAGTAAAATTCTTTCCCAACTTGTAACCGTTATCTTGGTCAAGTGCATTATACCCCCCATTATATCCTTAATTCATGCATGGTAGAATAATGAATGTTTTTTTGCATGTACAATTATACTAATGTATATAATTGTATTTCTGTAATTGTAAGCGTACGCACCAATTATAATAATCATAAAAATGTTCAGGTAAAGGTAGATATTATTAATTACTTAATAAGACACTAATTTTGTACTGCGATGTGGTGAAAGCTGTCAAACATTGTCAAATATTGTAATTCTAAAATCCTTTGTAACCTTACAAAAAGAAAAGTCTGAAATTGATGTAAAGAAATTTAACGAAAGATAAAGGATGCAATCCAATTAAGGAACATAGTTACAACGATGTCATTTACCCATTACCTTTCTAGTAAGTGGTTTAAAAACATTTGATTTTACAAGTAAAAACTATTATTTATTAGAAGTCGTAATACGTGTCAACTATTAACATAGAATGAAGTACAAATATGAAAAATGAGAGCAATTTTAGGTACTTACGTAAGTTTTGACAGAATGCACTTTTGTAAACAGCTTCAAACTTTTTCTGGGTACATTGTTATCTAATGTCTAAAAGAAATTAATTACTAAGAATAATAGACGTATGTGTCCTTAGTCTCCTAATGTTCCTTAGTATCAACTTATTTTTTGTCCTTGCTCTTGATTGTTTTCCTTCTTTTACTTAACTTTAATTGGGATTTGCATGGAAGAAAGCACAGGAATAACTATTCGATTACTAGAGAAATAAGTTTGTTACTTATAATTTCGCAAATCTGATGATGAGTTTTGGCGTGAGTGTCAAATAATTTCGTTTTGTTGAAAGTAAGGACTGTCGTGGCGAGACTGAATACTAAAAAGGAGGAGCAGATTGCGTGACGACAGAGAATCACGAACTAAAAGAGACAGCTTACGGTATTTTAGACGGAGTTTTGTAGAGGATTCCGAGTAAGTGTGTTAAACCAATTCATTCTGCACTTATATAATCCGAGACGCGATTGTTTTACGTAACAAGTGAAAGTAGGTAAGTGAAGTGCTAGGGTTTGCTATGATGTGGTCGCAACGCCAAAGAGACAAATTCTCATATGATAATAATAGAATCAAATCAACTGGCAAGACTGGCAACAGGAAACTTTATCTAATATGTACTACTACCTAGCTAACCTTTTCGGATTAATCTGTTTTACTTTACTAACTAACTACGACGTACTTGGTAACTGTAGACATGATTAATTCAATACTTACAGTTAGTATAGTTCGTTTACAGTCTACTGTTCTTATGCTATATCTGCAATACAACTAAAGAGACTATACGGTAATGAAATTTGCTAGATAGATATATGGATGAATGTATTTGCTAAAAAGTTTACCTAGTTGGAAATGAATTTGTGATAAGATACTAGGACGATTTAAGTAAGGATTTGAGTTGAGTTGTGTATTAGTAGATTAGAGCATGTAGAATGAATCTGGTGGGTGTGTACGTTAAGCAAACTAGAGAACAACTGAACATGAGCTGGAGCAAGTGAGAGAGAATTGCATAAAGAAGTTTTAGTTATGTAAAAGAAATATGTCGGAATGTGTATTTCATGCTGAAAGAATGGAATAAATGAACAAAGACTGCACCTTCTGGCACTTTCCCTTGCTCCCCTGAGTATTTTGAATGGTTTGAAACGAGAAAAATTGTAGGCTGGAGAGAATGAATGAAAACGATAAAAAGAATGGACCGGAAACGAAAAGAATGGTTAAAATTACCTTAAAGAGTTTTTCCTACGAGAATCTTCGACGCAGTTCGGAGTTGAATAAGGAAATCCTTGTTTGTGACCGGACTGGACAATAAAATTGTAAGTAGAATGTAAGTATATTATTATTGTTTGAATTGGACTGGACTGGACTGGAGTCAAAACGGAATTCGGCAACAGTGATCTGAGCCTGAACAAGGGACAGAGATCTTTTCTTTGATTCCTTTGATATTCTTTTGAACTGGACAGAAGTTGTTTTCAGGTTTCCCTTAAACTAAATTCAAGGCAGATTCTTAGAGGAGAGAATGGAATGTCACTGCTTTTCCTCGTCACGTAAATCTCATGTCTCAACAGAAACAAACTTGGAGAGTATTGGCAAATTTTAAGGGTAATGTAGGAGCTGTTTCCGGTGTTTCATGCAAGGGAAGCTGTCCTAGACTTGTATCAGAAGTCGTCATCGGAAAATACGGGTTTTATACCAACGGGAAGAATTTAGACCCAAAAAAATTGGCGCATAGCTTTTCTCATTTGAGACGCTGGCTTGGCTTGGCTTGTTTTCATGAATTGTACTCTGCCTTACATACACGCTCCGTGGTTCCATCTCAATACTTTTCCTTACTTCTATGTATGTAATGTACCTACCCTGCGATATATGGTCAAAGAACAGAATGTCTAAGATTCAGATGCATCTAGAAATATCTAATGTAAGAAGTATGTAAGGAACTTCCATGCAATGGGACCTAGGGACCTAATGCATATATTTGATACCTACTGACGACTACCGACCTAAGTAACCCAAGGAAGAACCTAGGTATGTATTTGCAATATAAATATTATAGATAATACATGTAGTACATACATACATAACTAAGTATACATACCTAAATAAGCGTTACTTATAATAAGTACCCAAATAATAGTAAATATACATACATTTCCAGTACAGTACAGTGCTGGAGAGTAATACTCGAGTTTTGTTGGTAGGATATGATGCAAAGCCTCTAGACGAGTGGAGTGAGAGTGAGTCTCCATTCAATTGTCCATGAAATTCTCCTAACACCCAACCAACAAGGAAACGTAATTCCTCTCTCTTCGTAATAAATTTAGAAATATAGCCAAAGCAGATCAAGACTGACTCCAACACAACATTGCAGTAGTGTACTAATGTACACCCAGTTTCATACTTAAATCAGCAACCAAAACCAACTCACTTTCACATATCCCATCAGAATAGAGCAGAATTATATAATTCTGTTATAATACGTCCGTCCCTTTGCTATCTCCAGAACCTAACACTGTACTCATGTATGTATGTAGAATGTAGACACTAATACACATGACAATACATTGTGTATACTAGAAACTTTAGAAAATCTCGTCTTACTCTTAATATGAGTCTCACTCTCACATGACGGTATAATTAGTACTTCCAACTCAAACATCCAATCCCTAAAACACAACGTACGTACTACTTAGTTAAGTAACTTACTTGGTACATCGCAAGAGATGGGATGCCATGCAATGGGTGAAGCGTCCAAGTCCACCGAAAGCTAAAGACTAGAAAATTGATATTAGAACTAAAATAAAATTACCTAACTCAGCCTATATGAACGTAAGGGAAAGCAAAGATAATACCAGGTCACAGAACACTGTGCTCCAGTTAGTTACTTGTTTATCGTTCACTAGATATTCCCATTATTACACTTGTAAAGATGACGTAAACACTTATAAACCATATAATTCCATGACTGCATCCATTGTGATTTACATGAACACTTTTCCTAGTTAAAAACTTCGATTCTAAAAGCCAAAAGTCAAAGAATCATAATATTAGCAAGAAAGAGTGCATTACTTTGTATGCATAGCTATTTGCAATGTCAGTCCAGTCTGGGAGGTTTCTTTGACGTGGACAAAATGGATTCATTTTTCTCTTTACTGGTAACTGGACTTATTGCCATCCTGGTTCAACAAACATTAAATCTGTAAATATATACTACTTTGAATATGTATAGCACCAGAATTGAATTTAGATGGTCATGTATGCTGCTTCTCCTCATCTCATGTACACCAACGTGTCGGGCAGAACTGCTTCTCTTATTTACAGTAATGAACATTATTATTACATTTCATGTTTTTATTCACAAAGCGAATATTCATTATTACATTATTGTTTGAATCCACTTCATTATTGCCTACTGCGTAGTTTATTTCTTGTGATTTCGAAAATCTTTATTTGGAATGCACAGGGTTGTGCGCAAGAAAGTTCACCTTTTAATTTAGAGAGCGATAATTTAAGAACTACAAGTGGTATATGTACAATATCGTGGCCTACATATTTGGAAAGCGTAGGTTTTCTGATAGTTAACATAAGAACCATAGCGTGGTGGCGAGAGAGAGAGAAACATTTTTATTCGCCCAGATGCGCTTTTTTTAAAATTCATTTGATAAAAAGCCATGAAAAGTTATAATAAGTAGACACCCACTTAAATATTATGTAGTATAAATTAGTCTGGCAAAAATACCATATTTTTAGCCCTGCAAGAACGAATCGGTTTTGTTTAGGAAGCAAGAAGGTAATAATCCACAATAATTATAATATGCCTATGGCTTAAGGTTACTCTTTACTCGCTCCTCTCCTGCCATTTATAATAGAATTCGTTTCAGACCGAAATGTTGGCCACAACTCACAACTCATTCGGAGCACAGATGTACACCACCTGCAAGTGTGCTTTCATGAAGTAAGTATACTGTATACAAAGAAATACTATTTCATTTCCTTGTGAATGTATTTGGCTGTACATGTTGAATTATTACTCACACGATGAGTTCATTACATTCAAGGCACCCTTAACAGTTCTCAGGGTTAACATAAACCAAAAGAAAGCGAACTAACCCTGGACTCAATGACTAGATAGAAGTTATACATCTATTTGTAGTTAGACGCATACTGTTTCAATATACTGATATATTATTTTTGTTATCAATGAAACGTTATGTATATGTTAATATATGTCGTGAAATCTTGCAAAGGATAAGTAATGCATCTTAAATAGGCAGATACGCAACATCTAATAGCGAACTTGAAGGCTTAGGTATTCAGACACAAGATTTGTAATAATATTACTATAGCTTATGTTACAGATTTGACAGGCACAGATAATCCAAAATAATTTCGACATTTACACTCATCCTCAACATTTGGTTTTGGTTTCTATTCACGTACAGATGTGTGCGTCTAGTGAGAGCTATATTTGTGAAAGCAACAGAATTACTTTCTTAGTAAGAAGAAAGCCTCAAACTTTCCCTTGCTTATAAATTTACATAGTGCATTCTCATAATATTTATACTATAAACGTCTAACAAAGATGTTAAAGTGAAATACTCTGTTAGGTATTCACACAATAATAGTACATTACGCATGTTTTTACAGACGTACCATCAACTATAGGCCTTCCCATGTACTTGTAGTTGCAACATTGAAAATGGTGATATTTTGTGTATTATGCAGTGGGCATAGTATTTAAGCGGAGCCGGGAAACCTAAGTATCAAACATTTTAATGGATTAAGACCTTGTAGTTATGTTAAGTAAATCTTTTGGTTCTTAAATGATCCTTTCTCACAGATCTTATAATTTTGTGCTACATTTATTTAGCACAACTTCGGAGCACCAGCGCAGCAGTCTAGCGTAAAAGATTGCTTACACACTGCACGGGTTATTGCAGAGTAAATTAGACATATAAGTTTGCTTTAAATATTTTATTACTGCATGCATACCAATTTTACCCAAATTCTTTTTCCGCGACTGCATAATATGAACATGCTAAGTAGTCCCCATTAAGTAAAGAGTGTTTATTAATTGTGCTACTAGAACGCCGTAATAAAATAGTGAGAGGGGTAGTTCCACAGAGAGTAGTATAGAATACCCATGTATGCAGAATCTTAATTATTAGACGAAATACTTAATGAAAGAAAGATGTGTGCTGCATAATAACTATATGTTGAGGTAGGTATTATGGCTGGGACCGGTCGAGTGAAATCGCATCGATGTGATTTTGACTAGCGAATTTAGGAGAAATAGTATCAATTTAACTATATTTCGATTTATCCTTTTCAATTTGATGCGATTTAAAATTACAACAACCTATTAGCTTACCCAATTTATATAAAAATGTTAGTTATAATTGCCCAGGTGCTTTTTCATATCTTTTATTTAAATGCTGGTAAGTATTTAAATTTTTATATTTAACAACTTCACTATACAGTATACTTGTGTTTCTATAAAAACACTTGAGCTTAAGTCGAATTTACTATATTAAAGCTTGCCGAGCCTATTCTATTTTGGGTAATTTTTGATTCTATTCTATTTCTAAATGGCAAATCGATCCCAGCTCCATTTTATCCTGATGTATTAACATAACAGTAGACTAATTAAGGAAAAATTTGCCCTCTTGTTGCATATATTGTATATATTTATGTATTATAATTAGCGCAGGGCGCAGAGATTGTTATATTTATATTGTTAGGCAATAAAAGTCTCTTGGGAGTGCTACGCGATGTAACATAATTAAACTTTCTCCACATATAAGATGTTCTTTTTGTTCTAGTGTATTTTCTCAATGCATAAAACAAGAAAAAATTAGAATACTATTTACTAGTGCTATTTAGTGGAATTGGTCATTAGTCTGGTCTGGAGTCTGAAGTAAATCACGAATCTTTAATTTTTTTAAATTTTAATTGCCCAGTAGAGGAATGATTTTTTGGAAACATTGCTGCAATAATTCGTAAATTCTGAAACATGTCGCTGCTATTACTGACTTATAATTAAAATACCATCCCCAATATTTCTACGGTAAACAAAATGGTATACCTAGTACATAATTCGAAGTTCGTAAGAATTATAACACTGTAAGCAAAAATTAAATCCTTTTGACTGTAGAAAATATTATGTCTCTCGTTTTTACTTTTGTAGAATATCGTAGCCACAGTTCCTAAGCATGCACATTAGAAACTTAGATTGCTTGTCATATACAGAAGAACACAATTGTGTATCTCATTTTACGCAATTTGTCATTATTCCACTTAAATTTCTTAAAGAAAATACTTACCGCATATGATATTTCCATTTAATGTATAATGTTACACGATACTATACTATGTAATTTAATGGGCCCTTTGTATTGAATATTTAAACCGAAATAATCTTATTTAAAATCTTCTTATCATTGGACCGACAAATACAATTTCTCTTAACGATATTGCCGACGTCATGCAATAGGCTGGATAATTAAATCCATTGGTTAATGACTGTGGTATGGAAATTCAGTAGCTGTATGGGCACGGCCTCCACATATGAACAATACCATTGTTAAGTACTAATCCTAGCTGCGCTTTGTAAAAGTAGATAGATTCATTATGCAATTAAAAATTTATAAATGCAAATTCCTTGGTGACTCATGGTCATGATCAAAAGTCAACAAAAATATGCAGATTTTCGGTCTTCTACAAATTGAATTGAAACACCAATAGGGTTGCCACATTATCAGATTATCAGATAAAGTTGTATTGAGGAAAAAAATAAAAAGCAAGGCAAGGCCATTTGGCGAACTAAAGCAATTGAGGAAACAGATGGCACAAAAAGTCAGAGTATTTTGTGGATTTTAAGTGGTCTCGGATAAAGTTGGCATTCGTATTGCTCCACTAATTATCGGATCTGTATGTTTCTAAGTTGGAACTAAGTTAAATCATCAAGATCGTAATGTGATAGAGAGAAAATGAAGAGGGTCTTAATGTTAAAGTTGTACTTCGTCGTTCGCATCATGGGGGACAAACCCATAGCGTCTCACAAAAACCAAAACGAAGCCAACGTCTAAAATACAACTCCAAAAAGTTTTTACAAAACTTTATCCGACAATTTACGTATATTACTAAATACTGACTAAATAATTAATGGAAAAGAGAAAAATGTGTTATTGATAATCTGTTTTATATTAATGCCGTATTAAATGTAGTAAGCTATATATTAATTGAGTAATTTTGGTATACTATTCGAATTTCTAATTGTTCAGATTTTCAAATATTTAGACAACAACTTTCTTACAAAAACGTTTTGCAAAATATTTTAGGCTTTGCGTCGTCGTCTTGGTTGTATGAGGTTCCTGCAGAAACCGTAATAAGAACTAAAACAACCCACGTTTATTTCGCTGCAAGCAAACATAACCTTGCTTTTGGTTCATTCGTCTGTCTGTTTTCTTTCCCTGTTTCCCATTTCCTATCCTACTACTTTCTGCTTCGTATTGGATAACTAAGCATACAAAAGATATGTACAACGAGAAACAGAGACTAGCAGATAAATGTTCCAACTGGAAGTATCTAATGGAAAATCTCATCATTGCAATGCACTCACTTCTTAGCAATATAATACTATATTAAGGAATTATGTAATAAATAGAATAAAAATATGTAGTTGTTCATAAGTAAGTCCTTGTTCTGTCCCGTGCTGTCTTGTCGTGTCCTGTGTGAGATACATTAGCATTCTGTTTGTTCAAAACAATTCATTTCTCGGTATTGTAACACAAATAAGTAGCTGCTATGTACAGTAGTGTGCACTTACTTATATCTGGCTAACACCAACAACGCTACTCTTACACATTTACTTGCGTCAGTAGAAGTAGGAGAAAGCTATGGGGAAAGTTAAGCCGAAAATGCTAGCAGAGAAAGTTAAAGTATCATTGTAGATGTTTGCAGCTTGTATAGAGGCGCCGTAAATCATTAAATAAACTCTTGTCTCATATAAATGTCTTTGTTTAGCAACGGATTTAAATTTTATTGCACTCGCATCCGGTTGACGTTGACATTGTCCAAGGAGGGAAATGATTTTTTTGTTTTAAACGTATTGGCTTTATTTTTGTACTTTACGGTGTTCTGCTCTGGTCTGGTGAGTAGGTTTGTATTTTGTATTTTGTATTACTTACGTACGTAGAAAGCCCGGACCATCAAAATTCCACTACAATACTTGTCTCGTCTGCATTAGATATAGGAAAACAAATTCCCTGTCTTTCCATTTCATTCTCCGTCATTTACTTTGTTTCCCCTGTGTGGTTGGGTTGGCCGTATTGTTGGACGCATACAAATAAATACTTTCACTTCACATATGGGAAACCTAAGATATCTAATCACTCTTGGAGCATTTTTTGCTCTTTATTTCACTCTATCTGCACAATCTGGAGAGAGGCAAGTCATCTCAAAAGATCTTCCATTGTTATCTCACAGATGAATTGAATTCAATCTTCTCTGTCCGAATTCTCAACTCTATCGTCCACAACATCTTTTTACATAGAAAACTCTATAACAGACTGCCATGCCATTTAAGTGTGTGAGAGCAAAGTACATTTAAGTATAGGAAGCTTCCGATATGTACATATTATATAATATTATTATTATTCTGAGAGTATGTCTTGTTATTTTGTTCTTTAGGATTGCACATATACAGAGAAGGCGCGGCTCGTATCCTTCCTTCAGTCATTCGACTAAATTAGTCTTTATTTCATTTAGATGGAATTATAGAATAAGTCGAGTAACGACCATCAGTCTCCTTAACTCCCGCTCCACTTTCCCAACTTATCTCTAATGATTTAATTAACCAGCTAGCAATAACATACATCTCGCAACTGATTATACCTCTTCACTTGAAAATGCCTACTGTAACTGTAAATGTACCAAGCCTATTTAATATTAGTATTTTATTCGAATACTATTACAACTCATGTCAATATTTGAGTAAAAATGTAAACTGTATAATAGTGTATCGGAATCTGTTTATTTATTAATATATTTCTACAGATATTACAGTTCTTAATTGTATATTATTAAGAAAAATGAAGTGGGCCTAATTTTGGTACTTAGTACTTTAAATGTATTCAGAGGTGTGTGAAAAATCTGAATTGTCGATACCGATTATATCGATTCTAACCTAACTCTAATAGAAGCGAGATTAGGGGTATTGATATTTAAAATATATTACAAATAATCTTTGTTTTTTCTTCAGTTTTCAAGGCGCTTATTACTTATTAGCTTTCGAATGAATTTATAATCCTTATCTTTTCGAAAATGTTTCAATTTTCGGAATTGAGGTGCTAGATGGAAACTTTTGAAATTCGTCCAGCACAGTAGGATATTAGCATGAAAATGATACGAGGGCGAAATTTTAAAACTAAACCACTCCATCTCATCCGAAATTTAATTACGATTATATACAATACTGTATATTCAAAGTAAGAAATGTTAAGTCAACGTTATTAGGTGTAGTTAGAGTAGTATTCTATCAATTATTTTCTCATAGTAGCTATGCCAGCAGCCCATAGGTAGGTACTGTAGATAATTAAGTACAACTTTTTGCGTAGTTTTCTACATCTGACCAAGATTAGGCAAAACTTTTAACTACAAAATACTCTTTCGTGGATATAATGCTACAGTCTTACTTCTTTTATATGTGATCTTAAAAATTAAATTAAATTTTTAGAGAGAAAGTATTCTTGATAGAAAAAAGACTAAACTTGCAAATAATGAAGCCTTAAAAGTCTGTATTCTCCCTAAAGACATCCTATTACCTGAAAATAGAATTTAAATGAGCTTTGGCACAGCATGGAGCGTAATCAATCCCAGCTGGGAAATGTCATGTATTTGCTTTGAAAGAAGCATTAAGAATAAAAATTATCCTCAGATATTCTCCCAGTTTGTTGCATGTTACATTGTGCATATGTAATAATGATAAATGACTTATGACTGTCATTACTAATTAGTACACCGTTTTGGTGTTAATTCCACGAATATAATTAATAAACTAGCAATTATTGCAAAGTTGCACATAGTTCATACATTAGAAGCGGTACATAGAAATGACGCTTGCCTAAGAGAGAAGGATATACTGATAATCGTTGATAAGCCTTGGCTTTTTCGAAATTTTATCCAAGGTTCTACTCCTGTCTTGCCGCATTCCAAAAGAACTCTCTTTTACAAAGGGTTTCATACGAAAAAGTTTACATTTGTGAAAGTTTCTTTACGTCAAATTCATAACTTTAATACGACTAAGCATAAGTACATAAGTAAGTAAGATATCTAAGCGGATTAACTCTCTTCTCGATGCATTTCATTTGGATCCAAATCATCTGCCTACAACTACGTAAGAGTCCTAATTCTGTGCATTTATTTGAAGGGATTCTCTTCTGAGCGGATTATTTCACTGCTAAATAATTAAATCTTGTAATTAGGTATGATTTTTTACAAGCGTTATAATATGCTGACGTAAATGTAGTATTTAAATGCATAATAATTTGGTGGGTGGCAAGTTTTTGTATGTAATATATAAGGCAGGCGTAACATTACAAAGTTGCAGCCATAAGTAGTTGCAGTATGTATGTACAATTAGTAAATACGTATAACATTTAGCATACCTAAAAGTAATGCATGAATAACATAGTATTACCATAATAGGTGTAGTTGCATTTCCATAGTCTTAAGATATACTATATGGCAACTTTGTCGATAGTCGATGTTGGTTGTAAATCTCTTTAACAATATTACTACGTAGTTGCTACTTTTTATATGGTCCCATCTTCTTTAGTTTAAGGCTACATTTTCTTTTTAATTCAAAAATGTTGCTTACTAATATTCCGATATATTAATGTACATATAAAATATTTGTATGTCTGTGAAGCAATACAAATAATAGATGCTCAGTGTGTGTGTAAATTCCTATTTTAAAAATAAATGAATATAGGCCTAAGTACGAAATAAAGTACATAAATTGTGTAATGTGCATTATCATTTCATTCAGAATCTTAACCAGAAAGGGTGAAGATACAGCTTTTACATAATATAGTTACATAGCAGTGCATTGCATTTGTGATCCTTGCTAGCGAGGAAACAAACTACTATTTCCCGAGTGATAAACGTTGGAACGTTCCAATTTGTGTCCGTAGCTTCAAGATGGCGATAAAGGCTATTAAAACTTCGTACGCATTTCCCCTTTTATCCATTCCCAGTTTTTGGTAAAACTAACTTTAATCTGTCTTTTAATCTATGTAAAGATAAAGTGAATCCACACAGGGTGCGGGGATGACATAACTTTTATACTGTTGATAATGTAATATGTAGAAATAAAAAATAGTTAATTGGAATGTAGTAAAGGGCAAATCTACTATTAGATGCTATTCTAATGTATAGCCTGTGGCACGAAATAATAATTCACTTCTTTTTATGGATAAAGACGAACTCAACTCATATTTTCCCTTGTGTTACATTTATGACATAACGTACTGTTGATTGGTGTTTAGGTTCTAAATATAGTAAATACATAATGCATTATTATTATACATGAAATTGAATATACATTTACAAAAGTTGAGACAGAATGCCAAAAAAATTTGACTTTTTCTTTTATGACAAGGACCATGCAGCTGAGCAACTTGCATACAAACTAAACTACTCTGTCGAGACTTTCACTCTTCGATTTCCCTTTTGGTATATGGCTTCGACTTTGCCCAAATATCATGCATAGCGGTTAGATTTGTACTAATAAACATGTATACATATAGTTACTTAAGAATTATACATTGGTAGTTCGTTCCCTGATCGAAATTGTATAGGTAGCTTTATTTGTCATGTTGAATAACTTTCATAGAGTATGTTTTGGAAAGCACGTACTTCTGTATTCCGATGCCTTTGAGCCAAAGCTAATTAATTTACTTTCATTATTTTCCACAGTGTTACGTTTTTCATTGCGAATCTGTCACTTGTTCAAAATCTGAGGGAAACCTGCGTCCTGCCACTTTCCTGTCATCTTGTCTTCATTTTTTCTTTACTAAGGACCGATACATGGCTTATTTATGTACCTATTACCCAAAGGTTTCGGATGGAATAGTCCCATATGGGAACATTCCCAACTTTCCCGTCCAGGGTGGTTCATTTTTTGGGGGTGGAAAGTGGGAAAGTAGGAATAAATGGAAAGGTTCTGGCATAGCCTATAACAAGTAGTTTAGTGACCCAAATAGAAGCAGCAAATAACATAGCTGTTGTGTGGTTGTATTTATGCTGTATTCATATCTTTGCAATTAATAAGTATACAAAATAGACCATTTGCTTTATTCTTTTTGCTAATCAACTGATTATTAATCCCCCCAATCCCGATGGTACTTAAAACAATTGCATTAATAAGGATTTACTAATAGTAAAATGGATTAGTTTATATATCCAAATAATTAAAATTAAATTAAAAATACTTACTTTAAACAAAAATATCAGATCCGCAATAATATGTCACATAAAAGCTTGAGAAGTCAAAAATACTTATTACTACATAAATTCGTAAGTTTGAATATATGCAATTTTAGTATCTAAATCTTCATTAATCAATTAAACTCACGAATGTTAAGCTATGCAGGCAATAAACTACATTGGTTTGGTTACGAAGAATATAAAAGTTTTGCCCTAATTATCATTTGACTATATACAAACTAAATTATAATCTATAACATGTGATTTATTTAAAAGATTTCCATTATTCTTGGATAAGGCAACGTAGGACTAAGTTTAAAGTTGCCTCATTTGCGTTGTTAACATGCGTTAAATTAACCTCCCCAATTTTCCTACTAACCTTCCCGTATTTCCCGCTTTTTGACAATTTTCCCAAGTGTCCAAATTTTTGGGTTGGAAATACCGAAACCATGGGAATTACCTGTTGAGTTGGCTCCAGTTACGCAGGGCCGATCGGGCACAGACCTAACAATACGGCATATGTCTAGTAGAATAGTTGAAACAGTATTAGTAGTGCACACAGTAGTGATGCACTACCAACGACTAATGCAAAACCGGTATTGGAGGGGAAGAATCTGTCGAATTCTCGATGCATTTAATGAACAAAATTAAATATAAATATGTTGCTTTGTCTCACCTGTTTGCTTTTGATACTTTATTACATACAGTTTTGAAATGTTTTATTATTTATGGCTTTATAAAATGGTAATGCTAACAATAAGTATTTCTAACCTGCTTTGTATTGTATTCCCAAATTCCATACGAAAACGTATACGAAATATATATGTCTATGGATTCGAAAGAAATGTGTGAAGTCTCCACACACCAATGAAATGGACTATATAGTTTCTTAATATATATTTAATTAATGTATCCCAGTATCTTTTCTTTTGCAATTTGTCAATATATATGGTGATTAGAGAGAGTGCATCGTATACAGTGCGTAACCTAGGATTATGTAGTGCCATAATCATTTTTTTTGGTTTTATTTTGCCGTACACAAATATTGCACAATAATAATAGAATGGAAATAGTACATTCAAAAATATATATGCCAACATTTTTTGCGTCTGGTTGGACCATTTATTTATGTAGATACTAGAGGAATTTCAAAAGTTCAAAGAGTCGGTTTCTCATTTAAAATTCAAAGTAAGGATGTGTTCTGCTATTCTTTGCATTTTGTCTAGCCACCACAATTCTTACGCAAACTGTTATCCTTCACCCACAATTTTTTTTATCAATTGTAATACATATTTATGTAATGTAAAAGTTGTAATCATTGGTTCCATGTAGTTGGTAGTACATAGGTTAAGTTTCTTATAACACTAGTTAAGCGCGACTTTCTTTGCCCTTTACATCGGAAGTTCTTATTAGTATGGCAACAAGTACAAACTATATATGTACAGTTTGATATTGCCGTAAATATTATGAGAATATCCAGTACATTCATCTGCGTATGTATATTAATAGAAGCTCATCTGTCTGTACTCCTTCCGTGTGCTGTTCTCTGAATCGTGTTCAGGTGAAAACAATCACGTCAGCTTCCAGCTCCCTCCCAAAGGGCTAATTACGACAACTACGTGGGATGTGGAAATCTTTATCTGTATTTTATAAGGTTTCGGTATTTCCCATTTTCCACCCCAAAATTTTGGACGTCCGGGATGATCGGGAAAGTTTTCATGGGAATTGGGAAGGTTATGATTAACATTACATGTATTAAAACTTTCCCCGAACCTTCCCACTTTTTACGCTAAAAAATGAACCATCCCAAGCGGGAAAGTTGATAATGTTCCCAGGTGGGACTATTGCAGCCCAATCCATGGTATTTTGTACTATTCTGTTCATGTTCACAGATTCATAGTCATCAAATTACTTGCGCTTGATTTACGTTTACGTTTAGTACGTCTTCGTAATTTAAACATGCATAGCTCCTCGTATGTATATGTAATCCTGCCCAATTCCGCTGAAGTGACAAAGAGAAAGTGTTTCAAAAGCGGCAGTGGCAAGAGGGCAAGTAGCATATCAACAATTCTACTACTTTTCATTGCGCAATTTTGTGCGTTTGTATTTGCGTAGCTCATTATCAATATAACGCAGACATAAATACATATAAAGCGGAACTTATACAATTACTCAACATGTCGTGCATTTATAATTTATTTACCTACGCTTATTAGCCGCTATTAGTCAGATTTATTAAATATTTCATCAGATATGTATAAGTAACACACAGCCTTTTGTAATGGAAGTACAGGGAGTATCATATAAAAGTATTCATCCAGGTTAGATGATATTACAGATGTTATGTACTTTTATAGAGACATAATACATAAAAAACAATGTTGCCCATCTGAGTTTTGTTGTGTTTGCCTATTTCTTTAAAATTGGACATCATTATTTACTGCTATAAAATACTTTGCTTGTACCAATATTATTTGCCGTACAAAAAGAGGTAATTAAGTCAAATGCAGTACAGTCATCAAAACTGTACCATTTTCTACCTATGATCCTGCTGTGCTTAATGGAATGCCCTGTAGCTCGGTAAAGAGGCCTATCATGTCAAAGTAGATTTTTCATTCGGGAAAATAAATAAATACAAAATCATATTTTTACATTGAAAACATTAAGCAAAGTTGCCTGACTCTATTTAGATTGTATGCCCCTGTGGAATAGCACCCACTTATATTAGTTTCTACACGTTTCTGTGCAAGAACAACGAGATATTTAATTTACAGTGGAATGAGAAAGGAATGTTGTAAAATTTGCCCTTTATCTGTCTTTAGTCAATGACTAATGTGACAGGGAATGTCACAGGGAGCGACAGGGAAATTTGTAAATAAAGTTACAAGGTTGTGGGTGAAAGCACGTGAAACTAACCAGTAGGAACGCATTATAGACTTCAATGCAATACTTGAACTGACGAAGACATCTTATTGCAAGTACAGTATGTATAGTTTCGATCCCGCTTCACTCACGTACCTTATTTCTCTCACTTTGAAATAATTGAGTTAATGTCATTTGCTCGTTGCCTATAATATTATGTACTCACTCCCACGAATATATGCAGTATTTTCCTATCAAGAAAAGTAAGTTGAGAAAGGGAAATACGTCAAAGAATAAATTACGCAATATAATGAAATAGTTTAGTTAAAGTAGTCCAGTCTAGGCAACCGCCATAATATGCAGAAATAGAAAACTATCAACTATGCTGTTCATGTGTAAATATATGTCCAGTTCTATTTTCCACCCCAAAAGTTTGGACACCTGGGAATGTTGGGAAATTTAAGAAAGTTGTCAAAAAGCGGGAAATAAGGGAAAATTTGTTATCAATTATGAGTTAAGTTATTTTCATTATCATGCTAGTATGCGACATATTATGAATCTGATATTTCTGGATTACGTAATTTTTTTACCTTTTTAATTTTAGTTTCTAGGATATTAGTATGTCATATTAATTTTACTATTATGAAAGGAATCGTAATTCAAGTGTTTTTTTTTAAGTATTACAGTGACTAGATTAATAAACAGCTAGGGCCAAAGAGGACAATAACTCAAAGGGATAGTCCATTTTATTTACTTATTAATTACGAATATCCATATATCTACATAATAAGTATACGATATCTTTGTTATATGCCGCTTGTATAGGCCCCTCAACTACCTGTTGTATTCTATACCAGAACCTTCCCACTTTTTATAACTTTCCCACTATCCAAACCCCTATATAATGAAACATCCCGGATGGGAAAGTTGGGAATGTTACCAGATGGGACTATTCCACCGAAACCACCAGAAACCTTGACGCTTACTAGTAAATGCGAGGGAGAGTTAGATGCACATATGCCTTAAGTATATGAATACACATAATATACAATGTATGTGTATTCATAATACACTAAATATGGATTTGGGTACTAATATAGGAAATACTTGTATAGGTTTATGAGAACAAATGTTAAAGAATTTCCTTTCTCTTTGCCTTTATTGGCAGTTGTGCACGGTGGTTGCTTTTTATTGCAAAATGTGCATTGGGAAGCAAGAGGAAAACATTTGTTCTCAATGTGTCTCACATTAATATTTTTAGGAATGTAGGTAATAGGAGACATTATGTCATTCTTACATAGCACACTAATTAAGTATCACTTCCTTCAAGTGTTTATCGAGTGACATGCAATTTTCGATAGGTTGAGATATCATGCTAATCCTTTAATATTACAATCCTAACAATAACAATGCCAAAAATAGCATTTCATTGAACTTGTTAGACACAGTATAAAATTATACTATGTTCAGCTTCTCAAACATGGAATATTATGGTTAGATGATATTATTATTGTATATTTAGCAACTATAATACTAATAAACCGTGGTAAACGTTGTCGAAACGGAGCTTGTCAATAGTGAAAATCATTGTGACAATTATTTGATAGTCATTATTGTGATCATCATTGATAATCATTGACAGACAGACAGTTAGACACGCCTTTCGCATAAAGGAGACAAGCTGCTTAATAATAGAAAAATGTAGAATATTTATAATGAACGAAACAAATCAAAATGTAAATCGAAATGAATTAAATGGCTTTTTTATACGGTCGATATGATTATATGGAAGATAATTAATTTAATTTTCCCGGCGCGCAATGTAATATGTATAGTAGTCTGCATACTCGGCATACTGTTAATTGAATTGTTAATTGTTTCATATTGACCTAAGTAACCCGTCAAACGATTGACACCATTTTTCAATGGTATCACCCTGAAGAACCTCAACAGGCTACCCTGAAAATTGGAAGTTGATATCTCAAACCGTTTTTGAGTTATACCGCAACCAGACAGACAGACAGACACAACAAAACTATAAAGGAGACAAGCTCCTTAATAACGGTCTTCGTTTTGTATATAAGTCTCCGTAGTACACATTGATATAAAGAAAAGAATGGAATATTATAAAATATTGAAAAGATATCCAATTGTCTGTCAAAACCGTTTGTTTACTTTCACTGCTCTGCAGTAGTGTGTGTTTGTTTTGTAAATTGCCATGTATGCAGTTGTAATGCAAGCCCAAGATTTAACAAAATGTACATACAGCTGCTTGTTATAGTTGAGTATTGAATGAATTATAAATGAAGGTGAAACAGAAGCTTATCAAACAGGTAATTTAAGATTGAATAGTTTAATAAACTTTCTATTGTGCGTTTACTTACATACTATAGAGTAGAGTAGTTATGAAGTACTTAAACTGAAGTAGCAATTTAATATTATTTTACAGGTAATTCTGTGCAGCCAAAATGCCTCCTATTAAGATATAAATGCAAATGTAAAAATATTTAAACCTTTATCTTTGAGAATGGTTTTCATACTTATACGAATATTAATATTACTTCACAACTTTATTTTGCTCACAATACAATACAGTAACATACAAATATTATACATATCTAGGCCAGGCAGTTTATTTTTATACGTCACAGTACTCTTATCTCGAGTTGCCACGATAGTTTTAGAGAATCATAAATACCTCTATCTAAAGATTATACAACAAAGGACAATGTTTATAATCCTATACAATGCAATGGTGGCCATATGGGTGCATTCTTTGTTTATTACTATCCTTCCACCCAAATGCTTATTATATCATTGCATACTTAAACTTAAAGGGGCGCTCCAGAGGTAGCAATTACATGTGTTTTCCTACTTCATCACTTATGGAGTACTCAATTAAAATTCGATCATTTCAAATGAATGAGTCATCTCAATTAAGCTGAGCTATCAGGGAAGGAGATATGATTTTTTTGTGAATTTCGAACTATAAATTGTCAAAAACATATTTTTAGAAAAAAATCAGAAAAGTTTTTGCGGGAAAAATTTGGAATTATTAGAAGTTAATTCATTAATCGGGAATCATGTGTCCCGAGCAGAACCTTAAGGCATCTTCAGAAAACAATTCGCCTTTTTTCGAGGACTCATTATTGAGTTAGGCTTCAAATCCTGAAATGGCAAAATTTTAAATTTTGTGTAGGAGTTTGCATGGGCGCGTTATACTTAGCATCTCATGGTTTTTGCTCCTACTGGAGGCTACCCTTAAGCGTACTATAATATTGTATGTCAGAAAACACCCATCCAACAATTTTAACACAATATAACTTTAACAAACATAATGTTCTTATAAATCTGCCACTCTACTCCTACTCCCTACACGGAAAATTGGCATATTCACGTAAAACATGTATTGTTTTGTGTTGTAGTGTACTATGTATGTACTGTATGGCTCTTTTGTATGACGTCAGGTCTTAGTCCTCTTTCTAGGTATATAAAAGTAGATTGTTTCCACATTTTCACCCTCAGACGACGGCAAGCACTCTCATCTCAACTTTTCTCCGCACATCGTCTTCGTCAGTGTCCTGTCCTAGCCCATTGTCCTGTAAACGTGTAAACGTGTAACCCATAATCCATTGAGAACTTAGAACTAGAAAACGTCCTTGCATTCCCCAACCATCATCCAAGAATACTGCACATTTCATACTAAATCTAAAACTAAAGCTAAAACTAAAGCTAAAATACTATACCTACCAAAGTAGCTACTACATATACATACATTGCACCGTGGTGCATTTCATTGTATCGTCCTCTTAGTTCCTGGCTAATCGTAAGTGTAATGTACTGTACATATATATATAGTTACTTCCTGAAGTGCAGGGACGAAGTCACACCTCATTTTTTGCCTTATAGTTAGACAGAAGGAGTAAAAAGTTGGCTAACACAATAAGGAAGGGAAAGAAAGAGTTGAGACAGGAGGAGAGGAGCTTGGCTGAATTATAACGAGAAAGAAAGGATCAAACAGGAACTCACACCATAGAATACATACCACAAGCGAAAGTCTGAAAGAATTAGTTGCCTTTGCCTTGTCTTGCCCTGCCTGCTCCGAGAGTCCCAACCGAGTTAAGTTAGCGAGTTAAAGGGATATTTTAGCCAAGCCGCCTGGCCTGACTCTTTCTCTCATTTCCTTTCCACCACACACTTTCACAATTCACATTCACACTCTCCATAATATTATAGCTTAGGTAGTCTTATATCTTATACGTACTATTACTACGTACATCCCAACAGAACAGCTTCGACGCTTTCTATTCTCCCCACAGCAACTTAGCTTACTTTACACTTTCATCATCGCATCTCGCATCACTACTAGAATCAGTACACTACATATAACATAATAACACACCGACATCATACCACCATACCACCCTCCCAATCCCAAGCCTTTTATTTTAGATAGCTAGTAGCTAGTAGCTAGCTAGTAAAAGTTCACTTTACTTGCTTTCTTCACACCACACACCAAGTAAACCAAACCAAAGCTAACCAACCTTAGCTTTCCCTAATACTACTACTCTGTTGAACATCATCCTTGTAATTCTGTACAGTACATTCACAATACAGAGTCTGCAGTGTGGTGAGGCTTGTACTTTCTTTGTATCTGTACTTGTACTGTTCACTCACAGTTCACAGTGTAGTAGTCTGCTCTATCTGTAGTCTCTTTCTCTCTGTCCTGTCCTGGCCTGGCCTGCTGGTTTGGTTTGGTTTGACTTGGCTTGCCCTGGTTTAACTCTCGACTTGAGTTAGAGTATAGTCTAGCGACGATTTGGACTCAAAGCTCTTTTCATTCCAATTCCAGTCAAGTGTACATCTCACCAGAGAACAACTCTCATCACAATCACAATCAGCCAAAGCCAACGCCAACTTACTGAGAGACAGCAGAAAAGAACTCCACGTCCCCGCACAATATTCTAGTTCAGGATTCTCCAGTCGATTCAAGTATTCAACCCTCAGTTGACTAGAGACGCGATCGAGCTTCCGATTCTACATTCAGTAACACCTGTTGACCACCATCACCTCAACAACCATAAGTAAAGGTAAGCCGAAACCGATTTACTACTTTTAGGTACCTTTTTACTTTCAAGCTAGATTCTTACTTTCAATAAAACCTACCCGCTTAATTCTAGTAAATATCTACCCTCCATTATTTACCCATAAGTCGTATTTTTATGTCCATTACTGAAAATACTTGTAAATTTTATGCATACGTATAAATTTTTCATTATATATATTATACCGAGAGTCTTGTATTAGTTCCTTAATGACCAATTTATTTTATTGTTCTTTATTTTATGTCTTCATCTCCGTATTGAAAGTTTTCATGCTATTTTCTAAAGGATAGTAATACCTAAATAATTATACTTACATTGCATGCATAGCCTAATATTACACTGAGAGCGTAGAATTGTTCATAGTTTGTAGACTCACAAATCATGCATACGGAGAAAATCGTTAATTGCATATTTTCTCCCACACTCAAATAATTATAAAATAAGAAACAACTTCCAATATGTTTCAAATTTTTACGAGGTGTGTTCGCATTTTGCTATCAACATTGTTAACCTCCATTCTTTATAGTGATTCATTTTTAGCAAGTCATGCAAAAATGTAATTTCTCTATATCAAATGGAATATAAGTAGGATTTGCACTTGATATATTCATTGGGGTTTAAAATTATACTTCACAACACTGCACTATTTTTATGCAACCCTTGCGACATTAAACATTACTGGATTTCAAATCTACTGTGCTGTAATTGAGGATGTAAATATAGTTCAAGTAGTAAAGAGAAAGCTGCATGACACAATATGGAGCCATTCAGACTTTCTATTTTAAGCTAGTCATTTACTTTTAGAAAGGTGTTACAGAATCACCACTCTATGGTCTGAAAATCTATCTGCCTCCATTCAAAGAAAAAATATATTAATTCGAAATTTCATTGCACCAAAGGAGTTATTTATCTGTATAAAAATGGCTGACTTTCTTTAAGCCATACTCAATGGCATGGAGCAAGGCATAATTGTTTTTTAGTTACCTACATAAGTCTTTCAGCCAAATAATGGTGCTAATGCTTAAATTCCCTGCAAAGTAATAGATGCTAATAATTGCAAATTGAAATCCTTTTAGGATTCCAAGGACAAAATTTTAAAATTCTTTTTTAATAAATCAATGTACCCACATTAAATAAAGATAAAGATATTTATCTAGGTTTAGGAGTTCCAAAGTACCACGCATTGCTGGCTGGGCATACATAATTTTTGCGTTTATCAAACTTGTAGTAAGTCCCTTTAAGCAAAACCTAGTTAGCTATGTATTTACATTGTAAACGGACGAACGTGCTTATGTGAGTGTATTCGCTTCAGAATTTCTCCTTTCATCAATATTTAATGGGAGCACCAAAGACAGTTTCATTGTAGGCATATCATATTTGCATAGAAGTCAAAGGCAGCATTTCATTGGGAATCGCAAGGGAAAAGGAAGAAGAGGCCATCATGCTATATTATCTCATCAGATTTAATGGCAGAGTCGGAGAGCCACACCACACTGCATTACATTGACTGCATCTCTTTTTTATTCGAATCGATATAGCAGCAAACAGAAACAAGCAAAATTCTCTACAGATCTTACAGCTACATTGCTGCAACAACGTACACATATGTACTACATATTTATACTTACATACATACAAAGTGTGATCTGTATGTATGTAGCATGTAGTAAGTAGATTGCGAATGTGATGTGAAATGTTTTCACATATTGCACACATTGTAAAATTTCCAAACTAGTCTTAACCGAAATGACTCCTCTTACAATACAAATAGAAGTACATAATAGAACGAGTCCAGATTCTTAGAAATTAAGTGTACTCTATAATTGACAAACATTATTTTCTCCCGGAATCTCAACGTAATTAGGTTATACAGCGAATTAAACTCTAATACATACAAGTTTAATTATCTTTCGCAATCGCTTAATTATTTGCGAAGTAGTAAGTTTGAGCTCAATTATTTTATACTGCCATTAGGGCAGACCCAGGTTATCCATTTACTTACATGAAAAGGCTTTTAATATTTACATAAGCATTTATGCAATGCATAAAATAATGACTATTTTGTCATTTGTAGTAAGTCTACCCTTATAGTATATTATATAGTAGTCCAGTGTAAATAAAAGCTCTTGAGCAAAATAATTAAACCTATTTTGTAAATATTTGCTCCTACCCCCTACCTACAATAATTAAATATTTGCTACTTATTGTTACATTACATTCTTAAGAATCAAAGGAAAATATTCAATTACAAATCATAGAGGAGAGAATTTTCTAATGCATATTAGTACTACTAAACAGTTACACCTTCGCAGAATTACTATTCGAGGAACAAGTGGCTGGCCTGGACTGGACATTGAAGGATGACTAATAAATATTCAATTGTAGCGAAGCCTTTAGATAATATTGTATACAGTAATATACAGATAGTAGGCAAATACGAATAAAATGTTCTACTTGAAACCAAATTAAATTATTATGTAGGTACATAGAAGAGTAGCCAACTTAAATATTGATACAAATGTTAAATCAAGAGGGGGCAATTGAGACCAATGACAATGTGTGTACTGTACCGTACTATATATAGGAGCTGCCCCATTCAGCAGTTATTTGTTTGTCTCCAAGTGGAATGAATTCAAGTGAAGTGAAGCAATCCTCCATGCCAAAGTGAAAGCAAGGCAATTGAGAATTAGGGCTGAGCTACAGCTACCTACGCACTGTCCACATACAGCTTTTGTTGAAACACAGGGAACAAAGAGGAAACGCAGAGCAATGATTTAAAATGTGACAAATATCCTGGAGTGCTCCATGTGGCTTTTATCTGCATGTAGCTAATGCAACAGATCTCCCTTTCTACTTACCTATATATTTAGATACGAACGTAATACTTACATAATATCTATGTGTATAGTATGTACTTTCTTGTCTGTTTGAACTGAACTGCTGAATAGAAATTCAGAGAAAGAGACAGAAACGGCATTGTA
This sequence comes from Tomocerus mixtus, assembly GCA_034694165.1. Taxonomy (NCBI): domain Eukaryota; kingdom Metazoa; phylum Arthropoda; class Collembola; order Entomobryomorpha; family Tomoceridae; genus Tomocerus; species Tomocerus mixtus. The sequence continues at coordinate 45,701 of JAQFYC010000134.1, read as the reverse complement.
CAGACACCAAAGAGCAACTGGTCAATCAGTCCCTCGCTCTGGTCGCTCTGTGCCATAGAAATCCTATCCAACCAATTATTTGCGATATTTGAATCAGAATAGAGAGCAAATATCTCTCATAAAGATAAAGCTTTCATAAAAGCAGCAAAATGTCACAATGACACAATTTATTTTTGCTTTAATGTTTGCTGCTATTCATTTGTTCTTACTATTGCATTTCTTACTTTACTTTCATGAAATGCTACTATTTGTAGTTACGATACAAATACAAATACACTCGCTGAACAGGTGGAAAATTCTATTGAACTATTTTTAACACTGAATTTAATTTCAATGTAGAATGTGCTTTGTAAAGAAATCGTAAAAATTTAGCCATTTAAGCATAGCTAAAGAATTATTATCAGAAGTTTTAGGATTCCAGGAAGAAAAAGTTTTTTCCACCACTTACCTAAATTCAATAAATTAAGATAGCTAGATAACTTACTTGAGTTGTGGGGTTTATTTAATTTGGATTCTATTTACATATTATGTGTACGGTTACTATAATACTAACATTACTGTAGGTAATTTAGTTTAGGAAAGGGAAAGATAAGTTACCCATTTTTTGTCTTTACATTCATTATAATTGACACAAAGCTCACTTCTGAGACTGTGATAATGGCAAGAAATAATTAATTAACACTTACTTTTACGTACATACTTTTGCTTGTCTTGACGTTCACATGTAAGAGAAGGTGAAAGGGTGTAAGACCTACCGTAACTACCACGTTCTCTTATTCAAACATTTAATAGTCAGTGGATTAAGCAACAGGTGCAGTAATTATTTTGTCGCTACGTACAGTATGTAAAATTATATTTTCGCGACATAAAGTCTGCCGGGATTTTGTGGCTGTGGCTTGGCATTGACAATTCTTGTCTCCTGTAAATAGCTAGTGGGAAATAGTGACAGTATAGAAATAGGATAATAATAATAATAACTAAATCACAATGGATGTCAGCAGTTTGTCTTGCTCTTCCATATTGTTTTTCGACTGGCTTGAGAAAGAATGCTGGGAATGGGAGTTGTAACCCCTTGTAAGGATACATACGTGCGTAAGTAGTTTATGCACCAATTTAGAGTTTGGCATTTTGTTTCTTGGTTATTTGCGGCTTTTGAGAAAGGCGAAGACAGGAGAGCTCAAGGCATGTATGTACATGTGTGAGGATTTGTTAGTTCCTGATTCTCACTTATTTAAAAAAGATTACATAAAATGTCACGGCAGCGTCAAAGCGGCTAAGAGAAATACGACAAGCTTCCAAATTGGAGTGAGAATAGGAAGTCCCTGAGAATCTCTCTAGTGGGAAACACGATATTTGTTAAGGTGCTTTGGCTTGACTTGCAGACATAAAATGCAAGTGTTTTTACCATCTAGATGTACTTACGTAGCATATGTATGCCAATACTTTTAAAAACTGGAAACCGAAAGAATAAAGCACCTTGTCCATAATATTTGCATTGCCATACATATTATTAAACTAGTTCATACAGATTTGCCTTGCATAATACATAATACAATATAAGGATGTACAATGTATTACATATTTATGTAAAATATGTTCTACTACATTTTACTACTGAATAACATAGCATTTTGAATGAACTGAAAAGTTATATTTAGAATTTAGCTAGAATAAGGGAAACGATTTGTAAGAAATGATTCTAAAACTACAGATGTTTCTACAAAACACTGCCTTTAATACATATATATGCAGCTCTGTTAATTGTGTGAAGGACAGAGGATTCACGATATGAACAATAATGTGAAGGAGAAAGTCGAAAGTCAATTCCGACTAATTGATGTAAAAGCTTGTGGTATAAATGAGTTTTGTCGCTGGGAAAAGAATTGACTTGTTTTGGCATCATTTCAAGTGAACGAAATGTCGTAGCGAAGTTCGTCGAGAACAGTTTACAATGCACACAGTCATCTACATTAGACAATTAAATTTAGTGAGGAATCCCAGAAAAGCCCGTGTGGAGAAAGCGATGAGGTGAGACAAGAGAAAGTCAAATCAATGTAGAACCGAGGCTTGCCTCATTTCATTCTTCTCATCAAGAATAAAAGGCGATCCCTATACATAGAATCCAAAGGCAATTGTAAAGGAGACGTAAAAAAGGTGTTCGCTTACATAAGGCGCAATTAAAATTTTCACCGGGCGATGCTGCATATTCAACCGTACATCCTTCTTTTATTTATTCAACAGTACATAGCATAATATTATGGTATAAGTATATTCTTGGGTTGGAGCTAATTCAGTTCACAAAAATACTCTCCCTCTCTTCTAATTATTTGTATAGGTACACCAAATGTTGGTCCCCCGCTTTTTAAACCAACAAGGCAATTAATTAGTCCTAATCAAATGAAACCAAAAGAATTAAGGTTATGTAAATAAACTGGGTGTCATATTCACTTGCTTAAATTTTATCTCTGCATGTGGATCTAAAATTAAATAAAGTAGGTAATGGTAATGGATACATATGGAATAGAATGTAGTTCATTGGGAATTTATGGTTGAAAGCTGATAGCCAAAGAAGAATTTACGATGTTGAGGTAAATACATCAGCGTCTCGTGTGCTTTTTTGTAGCAATAGATATTTTCGTGTTTTATATTTACAGGTATGTTTTCCTAGAAAAGTTTTGATTGAAAGAGTGTGTTTGGGGGTTTCGATTAGCACGAGAGCGAAAGATGAATCCTTAACTTTCCTTTGTCTTTCACAACACTGTGACTTTGATTTGTGGAAGGAGCACACATAACTTAGCGCTTCCTTCTTCCCTAAGCTTAGGTTTATGTAGCTCTTTCACCTACCTATTCTATTTACCATCTATAGCATTTACTTTCTCTTCTAACGATGAGTAAGTGCTATGCTGTATTTATTTAATACAATATAGCCAAGCGTGAAGGTATTTGCGTTACCAGAATAAAATTTAACTGACATTTCTTGCGTGTAGAGAAAAGGGAAAGTTGGGTTTCTCAAAGGAAGTACTCGTAGAATGCAATGTCATTATGTGACGTGTATAACACTGCACACCACAAAAGGTAAAGAATGAATTTCTACTATGAATTTACTATTAATCGAAAAACTTAGAAGAGAAGCAACAGAATGTAATGTATACATATGTAGGTAGATACTTGTAGGAATGGTTTGAAAATAGGATTCTACGTGTAGTATTAAATCAGTGTAATTTGTTATATTAATTTTGAGTATTGTGTAATAATTCAGCATAGGCGAGGGTAGAAAAACACTTAAATGTTCCAAAATAATTCTAAGGTACATTTTGCATATCCGTGAGTAGCATGCAAGAATTCGAAGTGCTTTTTGTGTCACTGTGCCCATATACAGTATATGTTTGTATTTTATCTTACTATTTCGGATTTGAATATGTAGGATTTACTATTATTTTAGGTACCATAAGGCATTATTGCAAATTGACTACAATTTACGCTTAGATATAAAATATTCCATATTGCATATAAAATACTACATTTGAGAGAAAAGAAATACTTAAGTGTATGTTTTATAAATCTGGAATATAGAGAGGCCATTGCCAAAGAGGAGTGGATGTGAATTGTGAGAATGTATAAAGTTTAGAATGTAGTTTTCTTTCCCCACGTCGTAGTAGTTGTAGTTGTATTTGTAGTTGGTATGGTACTGCATAGAAATGTTTCTGTAGAGAATGCTAGGAAGGGGGCTGAAGAAGTTGAAACGGTCGAGAGCACAGAATGTTTCCCATCCCACTCATTTCAGGCAAACTTGAGTTCATTCTGTCCCGTGTGTGCGTGTAGCTATTCCGACAACATTCTATCTGTCTTTCTATGTGAGTGTGAATGTGAGTCGTGAGTGTGACTCCTCTGTGTTTAAAGTAGAGAGGAGAAAGTTGCTCTAGATACTGATGAAGTGAAGTCAAGCAGCCAAGCTGGGGAAACTATAGAGAGATCGACCACAGGATCACACCACCACCACGATCCGCATCCATAAGATGAGCTCATCTCTGTTTTCAAGGAAAAACCTTCATACACTGTATTGTAGATACTAGTATTAGTTAGTTATTTAGTATGTAGTTGGTGAGTTCCTTGGATTGGGATTGGATTGGCATATTACTACGAGATACATACATACATACATATAATAATATATCTATGCCATACACACACAAGGAAGAAAGGAAAGGAAAGTCGAGCAAAGCAACAGACGGACTTAACAGAATTCGTAGCATATGGCACGCTAGCTGGACCAGTCTGACTCTATTCTGCTCTAGTTTTATATGCATAGTACAGATAAGATGAAATGCATCTCTTGATTCCATCTGAATCTTTTACTCAGTTCAAATCAATTTTAGTCACTTAGGTTATAATCTTATTCTTGTACTATAGAGCTCAATTTACATTCTGTTCACTCACTTCTTCCCTCTCCGTCTCTTAATTAGATTCCCTTCTTATATTACATTCACTCTCATCCCTCTTTTCATAATTTCCATTCCTGATCCACCTAATTTGAAGTGGAGTTATGTTTTGCATATTATCTCCTATACCGCTAGCTAGAGCTACCTACTAACTACCCCGTTGCTCTTACTTAATTGACTCTCAAAATATTCATCTACTATCTACTAATTCAATAGTTAGAGAATGGCTGAGTGATTTGGGCTAATTTGATTAACTCAAGGTAAGTAATTATTACTAATAGAGATCGTCTTTTGCGAAACATTGGGTTAGCCACGTAAATATTGGTCTGATCTGAATTGCTGAACTGTTGAATGAATTTATCTTATTTTATTGGAAGTGGTGTGTTGCAATGCATAGTGGTGTGGTGTTGGTGTTGCATGCCAAATACGTAAATAGGGGGTAATGATGACGGAGATAGTAGCTATTAGGTAACCCATGAAGGTTGAGACTCCTTTTCACAAATATCCTTTCCAGTTGACGACAGGACAGATCACGACACGCCAAAGTGTCAGAAGGAGAATTGAAGTGGAGAATTTGAGTCCTTGCAGCCAATTAACTTCACTGTCAGAACGAATCAAAGTCGTCGTTATCCTGGCTGCTGTTATGTACTTTCCTTTTGTTGATCATGAGGATTGTGCAATGAAATGAGCCAGATGGAGAACATCACGTCAAACTATCTTTCCTCGTTTTCAAATATATTCCTACGCATTAAGATTGGATCTCCAATATTTAAGTACTATTTGTAGTTTATAGTATAGTTAGATAGTAAGTTAAGGTGACCTACTAAATTAAATTAAGTTATGTATAATTATAGTAAAGGAATACATAACAGGTATGCTTTCCTGGCTTATTGTATTCTACTCCCCAATGATATGGTGTCCCCATCCTTGAGAGATTACAATTTCCGTGTAAAATGACTTCTACGACTTTTCAATTATCCCCTCATAAATATATGTCAGTCGAGTCAAGTCAAGTCAGTGAACCGGGGTGGGGCCTTTAACTTTAGCTACTCACTTTCTTTAACGTGGGATGTCGACGAATAGGAATCGCAACACTACATTGTTTCAAATGTTGGGGCCATTTTCTCGTGCTCTGATTCGGTAGTAATTGTATGGTGCCGCGCTGGATTGGTGAATAAATGCCACTAAAGTTTGAAATAATAGAATATTAATGCAGGAAAAGCAAATTGCCAATTGCCTGTTGAGACGATGGCGCAGAATAGATACCAAAGGACACTAACGAACTACGAAATCGGATTTAGCAAGATAAGTTCTACTTACAGATTACAGACACAGCAAAGCTCACTTGACTTTAGTTGACTTGAGCTGACGAGACTTTCTCCATTTCATTATCACATTCCATATATTATACTCCTTAAATTTTACACACAAACACCTACGCAGTACAGAACACTGATTGTGAGTCACTAATCCTTTCACATTCCCCTCCAACTCAAATATCAGCATCAACTGGATTTATTTGGTCCTCCATTCCTCAATGACTGTTAGCCGTCATCTTAACTATTATCACCATCAACGACTGTCACTTCACTTACAATCAGTTCCTTTTATCTTACATTAAATCAAATTATGTATACAGGAAGCAGAAAAATATAGTATAATCGGGTGACAGTTCCCTAATTTTCGATATTATCAATTCAAACAGCTTGGGATAGGATACAGAAAGCAGAAAATATGTGATTTGCATAAGAATATATAAATAAATCATTTACATAATTATATATCTTCGTACATAGACAACTCCTGTACATTATGTCCTTAAAAATGTATTCTCGCCTGTCTTAAGCTCTTCCATGTATGGAAATTCCGTATATCATCGTAATAGACAAGATGCATGTCATTTTGTACACTAATGGAGTTTAATGCTGTCATTGTAATTTATGTAAAGTTCTGGAAATCGTACAAAATCCCGACAAAGTTGCTTGTGCGTCATTTCATGAGCTTAAAAATATTTATCCATCAAACCACATCAACACTTCAAGCCATCGGACTAAATTGTTGACCAAAATATTTGCAATAATTTCGTGAAATAATATTTGTTTGCCTTATTCCTGCACATTTTGTTTACAAATCTCGTTTAATGTTGAAAATGTGATTTTGACATCCATTTGCTTGCGGTTAAATTACATTTATATCTTAATAAGTATAACAAGGAAATTAGAGTTAAAATTAATAGTAGTGCTTCATCTCGGGTTTCCATTTCATCCTCCAACTATCTAGCGACTCAATGACACATTAATTGAAATCCATATCTCCAGCTCAGTCAGTTTCCCATCTCATCTCAACTAGGGTATAATGGCCAGTTATTTCTTATTTGTATTTAGTCTTTCCTTTACATGACCGTATGCAGCAGCTAAATATCTGTAGAAGGAATTCTTTGGATTGCGTGCGTAGAAAGATTAAATAAGACAAGAGAAAATTAAGATTATCTGGAAGATGGCCAAGGTTATGATGATGTAAACGTTTCCTCAGTCACGATTTCAATTTGTCTGTTTTGTTTTCTTTCATGTAGGAAGAGTAGTTACAAGTATCTAGTTGCCACTTAGCACTTACGATTAGATTGAAGAATAGATAGCTAGTATTACATAGCAATGCTCAACTTTCCCAGGCCAGGGAATGGGCAAAGTTTAATACTTTCGGACATAAGGTACCACATTCACATCCTCCTCCTTTTATTACACACTGGATATCTCTAATTGTAAATAAGTTAGCACAATTCGGATGTAATATCATACGGAATTAAGATGGACACTACCAGGGGACGGGCACGCTCGTCCCTATAAAGCAGATCAGATCCAGATCACTATACACTACCGACTTACAGCTATGTACTTATTTACTTTGCATTAATCTTGTTTGTCGTTTCCATTGCTATCGCATCTTCTATTTATCTTATTAGTATTTTTAGTATTCCGTGCTAAACTTTGCTTTATCCTTAGTTAATAACAACGAAAGTTAGAAGAAAAAACAATATTTAGACATTTTCGACACCGCTGCGGAGAAAGGCCTCACGGAAATAATAAAATGACAAAAAATGCACGTTCCTAATTCTATAAGTACGTACAACAGCCTATAGGTATTATATTTATAGAAATTTGCAGACTATGAAGACAATAGGAAATACTATATATTTGCAAGCGCTGTGGTTTTAGTAAAAGTATCATCACTTTTCTGGTGGCTATAAATAAGTACAAGAAAACCAAGCTTGCAAATATCGTGTGGGTGGAAAGATACAATATATGGTAGGTCTAGTGTGAGTTTAACCTACAATTTACATGAAAAGATGATGTAATGGGATATGTTAGCAATCTGAAATACAATTATGTTTGTATTATAGAAAGTAAAAAGTAATAATTATTGTATCGGTTTATTAGTTTGTTGAGAAGTGCAATACATAGGTAAGATAGGTATAATCTCCAGGTCCTTATTGAAATATCAGCTAATGAATACATAATAGTAGTAAAACTGATTACAACATTACAAGTACGTAAAACAAACCAGATGGCTTATTTAAGGAAAGGTCGCAACATCAATGCTAAAACTACTAGTGTAAGTAGCCTATTAGGTATTATTATTATAGGTATTACTAGCTAATAGCTACGGGGAGGTATACATATAGGTAGGTACCTTTTGGCTTGGCTTGACTAATTATTCTGCTTTAATGAAAATGCGTAGGAGTCCGCTATAATACTGGTATCGTTAAGTACGTGGTGTCTAAGGCTGCAGTTGTAGTCATCGTGTACCACATGGCCACCATTACAATTCTTTTACTTTTACACAAATTCAACCTTGACGCAAATACGTCAGTAATTTGCTACTTCCAATTCACACTACTGAGAAAATTATACTTCCAGGCCAGATCCAGTCGGCAAGATTTTTGTGGGATTCTCCTGCTTTTCATACCGTGCATGGGTAATTGTGTAATATTTGCCTTACCAAGGGTTTCCAGAACTCGAACCGAAATTCCATGAAAATGGATAGCAAAGGGGTAAAACGCTATTGCGTTATTGCGAAGGGAGAGTCTGTTTGGCTGTTAGTATACATTTATTCAGAAATCCTGTTACAAATATGAAATCATTGGCTATCACCACAATTACTAAATTCATCACTCAATATAATGACTGGGAATATAACGAAAACTGGAGGAGAAAGGAAAGACTGGATAGATGACTATACTATTCTCAAAATCCTCCGGTGGTTCCTGCATATTATATTGTTCCTAACACCTTGTTTGTGGACGCTCATCAATCATTTTGCGGATTCGAGGGAAAGTACCGTATTTTCTCAATAACTTTCCTGCCGAATGGATACTTAGAAAATTGATGTAGATTTCAGCAGTAGTAAAGTCATCTTAATATTAATTAACTCAGTTGTTCGCAACTGTAAGGGACTATAGGACTTACTTCCAAAATAGTGCCGTGAGGATCGCTCAAATCCCGAAACGGACAGATTTGCTGTAGCCTTTTGACCAAAAACGCCCACCTGTTTAAAAACAGATTCAATGGAGGATTTCTGTTAGAACTTAGAAGTACGGTGTGCTGCTACAAAGTCTAGTCTAGTTAGATTCGGTGTTTGTAAAGAGAAGTACTCCTCTAGATATAAGAGTGACTGGATATGAAAACAAGCAACATTATAATGAATAATAAGAATGAAATTTCCGACATTTATGCAATGTGTACGCAGAGTCAACATAAAATGTGCACAAATGAATAGCAAAATGTCTGTTTGCCCTGCATTTACACTATAACTGTATAGCAAAGGAATCTTATCAGAATTCTCACACAAAATACCTAGCAAACGTAACCTGACAGGTGAAAGCTTAATCAACCAATATTGATTATTATTTAAAACAATTAAAAATTAATATGCATTTGCGTATAGGGGAAACACTAAATTACTCACCTTCTAGGATACCTAATATAAATGCAATTATGTATTCACTGCGATAAATAATTGAATGAATACAATTCGAATACATAAGTAGTACTAGGCAAATGAAAATAAAGGAAGCAGCCAACAAGGTACAAGAGTGAGTCCTTTGTTAAAATTTTCGGTACCCAACAGTTACATTTTATGAATTCGTCGCTTAAAATGTGTGTAGGTGGCTATATTTTATATAGTACTTACATAGTAGCTGTATAATATAAGTTTTCTTTGAAAATGCAGAATAAAGGAATATTCCACAGTGTTAAAAGCATCAATCGTGGAGAGAAAGGCTAAAAATAAATATCTTCGTGTTAATAACAATAAATTTTAATGTGAGTGGAGCATTTGGAAATTAATGATCCATTGAAAACAGTGTAATTCTTCTGATTTCGTATAGAATTGAGAATTGCATGGAGTATTATATACAATATACTTTTATTCGTATGGCAGATGAAGCGGAAAGCTTAGGATTGAATGGTAATTTGAAGTCATAAGTAGCAGGTATTATATTTTGGTTAATCCGTATAAAATGAATGATTCATAATCGATTGGGCTTAGTATAGTTTGTGGCAGAGAGAAATAACACTTGGATGTTGATAATATTATTATGGCTTAGCGATTTTATTCGACTGCAGCTGCCAGTTTTGCAGCTTTTATTACGGAGAAAGGGATAGTGGTTGTGTGAGTTGTGTCGGTCGGTTGCCAATGGCAAGCTGTTGGAATCCAAAGGGAAGGAGAAGTGAAGGAAGAAAGCATGAAGGCAACCCTTTAGTGAAACAAATAATAAAAGATTGAGTAATATATTCCTAAATCCCATAATCTTCCCTCGGATAACAACTGCCACTGAACTTGTTTTATTTCCATACACTTTATAGGTCTGTAGTATGGAAATGATACTTTCTTCATCCTCTTCTGTTGTTATTACGGCTTTTTACAATGTACATTAGTATGTTACTGCATAAGCTGTATTAGAGAAGGATTCTAACTCACTCTCTACTAAACTCTTGTTCCTAGTCGCTAGTATTAAATTTACAAATGCAAAAACATACATTCAAAGCTTAACAAAACTTGGCCACGTCGTATTATATAGGTATGTATTTTCCATTCTTGTCCTTCACAATTTTTCCTCTTGGCGAATTAGAAAACTGAGGACCATGAAAATTATTAATATCTAAATGGAATTTTCTTGCACCAATTTTACCTTTTACTCTATAAAGCAGAGGGATGCATGCGTAATTGAAGTTATAGCTAAAAGTTAGAACAATAAGTTCTTTTCTTCTACAAGGTGATATACAACTATGTTCGCCCTTCCTACTTCCAGCACCATTTGGAAAAACCTAGATTTTCAAAATTTCATGATTTTTACAAGTCGCAATATTTTTTTTGCAAATCCGAAAGTGCTCTCTTGAAGAATATTCCATAGTTGACTTATCCACAATACTTTATCCAAATAAAAATTTCAACTTTTTCACTTTTTTCACTTTCACTCAATTTTGATAATTTCCCAAATTCCTCGGGCATTATGTGTGTGTATAACATGTACTAGAAATTAATGCTATTACATATTTTGTAATGCAACGCTATGGCATAAACATTTTCCGCAAATGCGAATCAATGGACCAGGGGAAAATGCAATGTATAATAAATGATTGGTAAATATAAGAAAAATATATTTTATAAAGTTTAGCCAGAAAAATTTCCAATTTTTTAATGTAACCTAATATTTGGTAATATATATGTTGTTTACATTAATGAAAATTACATTCAGGTATATAGGTAATTGGTAGAATGAATGTTGAAGAATAGGCAGAGTTAGGAGACTACTAGCATTGTGATACAGTCTAAATTTTTAATTATACCATTTAACATTGCAATAATGCATAAAAACACTTGCACTTTTTCTTCCACATATTTATAAGTGTGTCATTAGCCATTCCCAAACTATCTGAATTTAAGGAAATGGATTTCCTCAATTGGCATAGCATTGAGGGATAAATGTTTGCGTGGGTTCCTTTTTCATCTAAATTTTCTGTTTTCGCCAACAATTTATTACAGCATAGGCATCTATTTTTAACAGCGGCAGGTTTTTTGGAAATTTTTGTAATATTGATAGGGCGATTTAAAATATTTCATTTGAAATACTATACATAAATGAATACCTACATGTAAATAACACAGACCGAAATATGGAGATGACGTTAGTTATTCTCAGTATTACTTTCCTATTGAATGAGATATTGTAAAGAGTAGGCATGTAAAATTTGTATTTGCAAATTGAGTGGGTGTGACGTTTGAGACGAGGGAGCGAGCGCCCCCACAAATGTCATACCTTGCAATTTGATTTTGGAATATAAATAAGTGAAGAGGTGTCGGAGAGGTTCTCATTTAGTTTCTTTCATCCGGGAGGAGATGAGGTAGAACTAAGGGAAATAATATTGCCCAAGTGAAGCCAAGAGAAGATTTGAATTCGTGCATTACTTATTTTTGATTTGCAGACAGAAAAATAAAGATGCAGCGTCTAGGGAATATTTTAGCGTACCAGCTGCTGATGCTCCTAGTTGTGGACTCTTACGCTTGGCCTCGGGAAGTGCAGGAGGACTATGACACGAAAGGATTGTACCCTGCTGAATTACAAAACAATCGATTCCCAAACTATGAATTATATCCGGGGAAGCGGAGTGAAGCATCTTATGAAGATTTTACATCACCGTCCTTGGTAGATACAATGAATGTGGCTGAGAAACGAGTTCCCGGTAATATGTATTCCTTTGGACTTGGCAAACGGAATCGAGCATACGGATTTGGTCTTGGAAAACGATTGGAAAGCATCTGGAAACTGCATCCTGTCTCCATGCCCTACAGGTAATCACCTAACCTACCATATTACAAAGAAATCTTACAAATTAAATAACTGTTACAAGGTAGTTGAACACCTTAACATTGCTTAGATTCTTTTTAAAATTTAGAACATTATAAATCTATCACATTGAAATTCGCTTTCACTTGAGAATTCTTTTCTCGCGCATTTAAGTATACCTTACCTTAAGTATAATACGGCAGCAAGTACTTTTCCCAACAATTAATTAATCTTAGTTGCGTGTGAAATGTTAAAGTGCACACCAGGGATTATAATGTATAAGCTTTCTCCTACTTTCACCGTATCTTTAAATGGCGTGAAAACAAACATTTGGGATATTAAGTTTTGTTCTGAACACAAGCTTTATTCTTTGTTGGCTATGAATTTCTTACAGAGAGAAAGCTGAGGAAAGCGTATATTTACATTTTTAACTTTCTAATCTCTAAAGATTTGGGATGATTTTTGTCAAAGCCAGAATAAAATAAAATATTTCAAATTTTGATGTGTAAGTGTTACCTTAAAGCATCAATTTACTTAAAATTCAAAATGTAAAAAGAACTAGTGTGCTAACATGAAAAATAACGGAATGCAAAACATTATACTGTTGTTACACATACAGTATTTTGTATCACGAAATAACTTTTACTCCAGTAATTTGCATTTGCTTATTTTTTAAATTTTATACATGAATTCTAAAATTCAACAACTCGTCATGCGAGAGTTGCAATAATATTATTGAAATATGTTTTTGTAGTCAGATGAAACTCTAATTGTGATATTTTGTGTGGTTTTTCCGTTCTCCTGGCGTGGCAGACAAGAGAGAAGTTCAAAGATTTATTCTTTTGGACTTGGCAAACGGGGAATCAACTATGATGACCACGACAGAAGTTCAGTCACTCAACAACGCCTATTTTCTTTCGGTTTGGGAAAGCGTGAGACGCAGTCGAGTCCTTCCAATTCCAACTCCAATTGAATTATCCATTATAAGAGGGCAGGAGGGAGAAAGTGAGAAAAGAAAGCATATGGAAGCCACGCCAGCCACGCCACGCAGCAACCAAACAGTTTAAACCATTTTGTAGAGTTACAACCACCACATTACATGTTAGTCAGCTAGAATTAATTGCACTGCATTACATTATTAATACACAATCCCTTACATTATTCTATTCCTACATACTATTAGGTGCATTACACACTATTTCACTTCCTTTGTCTAATATAGGTCGTAGAAACTACAATATTAAATAAATAGTTCACTCTAAAAACACTAGACTATAAGTGGGTATAAATTACCACAATATCAATTATAAATATCACTCACTGCTCCTTTGTTGCATGTATGTACTTATTAGTACACCAAATACCTACATGCAGTGTAAATACATCCTACTTACATTACATATAGTACATTACATTAATTCATGTGAACTGTGGCCCATTCTTTAAATATTATACATAAATACATAGAAAATATATCCGTATAACTAATAAAAATATATGTATGAGTGTATGTGTGTGCATGTTACAATAGTTAGCATACCAATTAACACATAGATATTTTTCCTGGATTTATTTCCAGGAGCAGTTCAGTTATTTCTCTTAATTAAATGCAAACAAATCTATGTGCATAAAAATAGCGTATATTATGTCCGTATTTAGCTATCTTCCATGTAATATTCTTAATTTAAAAAATTTAATTATGTTTGCATGTAAGTTTTATCATGACTGTGTGTATCAGTATCAGTACTACATGCATAAATGCAATACAAAACTTTCCCAAAAATTAGTCACACTAATATAATGTATGTAATCCCAAAAAGTACTATAAATCGTAATGTCATGTATTGTGTATATTATTACTAAAATGGAAAGATATTGAAATAGAGTATTCCAATCGATATTCTTTTAGTATGCCAAGTACATTCCTCGTTTTCCTAGGAAGGCGCATTAATTTCATAAGGAACGCAAATTATGGACACTACTCTCCAAGAATCAAGGCAAATCTTTTAGTAATTTTAAAATACTAGTTTATACTGTGTGTATGATAATTTAAACTATTATGCATTAGCAATTTTGTTAGGCTTTAAAAAAAATTTTGTTTGATAATTTCTGTACGTATAGGTAATATAAAAAATAAATAATCGATGTACTCATTCTGATTTTATAATATCCAAGATTTGTTTACATACTTATTAATATTATGTACAAGATCCCTAACCTTTGCTTTTGAAGATTGCTTAAAAGTCTTTTAACATAAGGTATACATTAGTAAGAATTAACATGCAGAGTGTGAACGAGACATTCCAAGGCTGCCTCCTTTCTTCAAAATGACTGCTGTACAAGAACCAGATTAGAAGAATGTCAAAGGAACAACGGGATGCAAAGATTGATCAATCTTAGTATTAAATCCATTAAGTAATTTTCCATGTTACCCATTGTTTCACTTATATAATTATGTAATATGACGTTATGTAGTAGGAATAGTAAAGTAAATTTTATGTAATATATATTACTGCTTTCCGTGCATTACTAAATGTTGTAATTGTATTTGTTCATTTTATAATTAAATACAAATAGTCTATTCGTGGATAAATCTACAAAGGGTTCACTACAAGATCATACATAAATACCTCCTAGTTAAGAAAGTAGGTTAACTACTTACTAATTAAATTATATAATAATATATATCAAGCACAAATAAAATGAATACATACACATCAATTAAAGTAAACAGTAACTCACGTTTCATATCAAATAAGTAGATTAAAGAATGCATAATCTTCTAGTTAGTTCCAGTTCCAGTATCTACTAAAAAGCATGTACAGAGAGTGCTGCTATGTACCTTAAACGAAATTCAATTCGTAAGGAAAGACAGACGATCCACTCTCCGCATAAATAAATTCTCGAAGATCAATTTCCTTGTTTATGTAGTGTTGAAATTGAGTCACATCTTAACTTTGTGCATAATCTGGTTCTGGTTGTGTTGTAGAATGTAAGTAATCGGAACTGCCCATCCTTCAGATTGAGAAACAATCCTCTGGAAGCATATAAACGCAAATGCACTCTAATACAAATAAAATATAATGTAGTTCAGTCAGTCAGATTTCGCAATTTCCTTTAATTAGATTACTACGTACAAATGTACTAAACATTTAAATTAAACCCTATTCCCAATTTCCAAGTGCAGCTGTGGTTAAATTTTATCATTGAGTTCATAATAAAATACAAAAGCTGTTTAGCAATCTCACTGATCCGATACCATTTTCTCCACGTGTTTGCAGTTGCATTCTCAAGTTTCACTTCCTTATGAGATTTCCAAAGGCCGTTTGCCATGTGAAAGAATTGCTTTTTTTCTCATCCACATTGAAGATTTGAAATGGCATTATCTGCTACCCGTCCCTTGGGTCGGATAATTTACCACAATAATGCAAATGCAAAGAGAAGTGTAACTCCATATTATGCAATATTAGGTAAATTTACTTAACTTTAAACTCACCTTTAATCTTCTCAAATTTTCGCTATCGAGATGAATATAAATACACTGCTTTCACTCCTTTAAATCGCCCTTATGTTAGAAGCATTAAAGCTCTTGTTGTCGTCCTATATTCACACACGAGTATGGATGGTGATGCAAGACAATTAAAGTCTGTAGTATGTATTCTAATTACCTATCGGCACTTTTAATTTTAATTCTATATCTAAATAATTCAAATCATATAAATTATGGGATTCTAAAAAAAATACAGCACATACTTACATAAAAAATAAAACCATCACGTACCAAAAATGTTGTTCCCCATTCTGAAGATTACCCGTCTCAGCAATCAGGATTTCCTTAAGGTGGCCATCATATGGGCAATGCGAGAATAGGAAAATCCATGTAAACTCGAGACCCTAATTCAACTCGTATTTATGAATCGATTCTTTTCAAAATTTCCACAAAATTAGTTCATAACATTATCAAGGATATATTTAAGCCAAAATTAATTGCTTTGATTTTTACCGAGTTTCCGACAGTTTTAAAATTTTGCTTAAACTTTAAAACTGTCGGAAACTCGCTAAAAATTCAAAACAATTAATTTGGACCTGCATATGTCCTAGATAGATAAACTAATTTTGTGGAAATTTGGACGAAGTTTACACTAACTTCCCTATGGTTTCGCATTGTCCATATTAAGGCCACCTTAACGCCTCGGGAGTTATATCTTCATCTTCTAGTAGCAGGTTTAATATTGAAGAATACTACCTACTAATATAGCTATTTTTCATCTACTTAGGTATTACATTTAATTTGTGTGAAGATTAGTGACTTATGCATTACACATTAAAATCCCATTAAAAAATCATTAAAATTAAAATTAAGTTTATTCTGCTTAAGCATAAATGCCATTGCATGGAGAGACCTTTCTTTCAATGACCTTTATTATTTCATCGTGTGCGTTCGGTGCTGGGTATTGTTCATAGCAAATACGTATGATAATATGTGTATGCAGCTGCAAAGGAAATGAAGTTTTTACTTATTTATGAAATAAATAGTTGCACATACTATGCTATGGTGACATCAATACTTTTACTATTTATATTACGTGCGTAGTTTGACAGGAGATAGCTTACCAAACTATTTAATCGAAGGCCAGGGAGTATAATGCATAAGCTTTCTCCTACTTTCACCGTACAAGAAAGTGGCATATAAATATGTGTCGTACAGACATTTACTAATAGGTAGTCAATATGAAAAGGATGCTATTTCAAATGCATAAAAAAAGACACGAGGTATTAAAATCTATTTGTATTTTTATTTCATCTCTATTATCATAAATCATTAACCGTGAGTGAGACTTTCGACTAGGTTGCACAACACAAAGAAACCATAAATCTTTCTTTTCCACATTTTTAAACATTTCGCTCTGCTTCCAACAACATTCAACTTACAATAAAATTAGATTACAATAGTTAGTTATTGTTAGCCTGTTCTTCCCTCTACGGAATTAGAGATATGCTCTTAAATCAACATTTCCCCATTGCACTCAATTGACATAACGACAAAGTCGTTTCACAAAATTCACAAGACAGTCAGCACAGGTCAAGTCAGCCAAACAGCAGTAAGTTAACCAATAAAAATCCTCATCCTACATAATTTTGGTTACAAGGATAAACTTTTCATACACATAAAAAATATTTAAGAACCATCATCATTATAATGATACACTAACAAGATACAATAAAGCATTTTAACTTACTTTTACATAGTAGGTACATAATAGATGTGCTTTACTACTTACATGGTAGGTATCAATATAACCTGATGGCAGCTTGTACATACTATTTAATATAATCCTAGTTCTTTCCCCAATTAAGATTTATTTAGTAACCATATATAATAATTATTGGTTTTATCCAACTGTTCTGACATGACCCGCGTCTGTTTCTGCTTGTCTGCTCTTCCTTACTTATTATTATGTTACTTATTAAACCCATGTTCTACCTGACCTACCTTCCCTACAATTATAGGTACATTCCCATATTTCACCATCTCAATCAAGTCACTGCCTGTTGTGAAGTGTAGTACTTTACATTTCTTTCTTGTAGTGTAAAACAAAGCCATTCGACTTCATATTTATAATACAATGGATAATAACAAATATTTCCTTCCTTATCTAGTAACACTGCAACTGCAATCTGCGATACAAAAGAAGCCAAACCCAATTACCTAAACTACAGTACACTAAACCAATCGAATCGAATTAATAATGAAGTAGTACAATAATAGATCGTAACGAAATATAATCCTAAATCACTGGAAATCACACGGAAACCGACCGAACCGATTTGCTTTCCTTTCCTCAACTCAAATTCAACTTAACTGCTCTGTCTGAATTCTGGAATTTGAACTGGGCGAGTTATCTATGTATCTCAGGATATTTCTTTTCATCTGACATTGAACAAGCTAGAGTGTAAGTACAGTTTGTGTAATCAGATTCCTTTACAAATCACAAAACGTAAAGTATGTATTTGTCAAAATCTGTGGTCTAAATTCTAAATTCTAAATGCAAATCTTTTCTCTACTTAAATCCAATTCCTTTTAGTACGTTCCTTCATGTACATAGCCATAGCACAAGAACGGGCGTTATGAATGAACAATAAATGCTTTCCCTGCCCTGCTTTAACGAGCGAGTGTGTGTGCTTTCATTCCGGTTGGTTGCAATTGAAATGTAACTCGAAATACATACTACTACATTACATAATAATAATACAATTAGTAGAACAATAAGGTTATAGTAGAGAAATAAAGGAGTAATGGTAAATAAGTAGGTAAGTACGTATTATTATAATATGATGTGATATCGTGTTTTACTTATGTGTAGTATTTAGGATAGCTTTGGTGACACATAGTATTGTATTGTATTTAGTAGTTGATACTTGATAGTCATTTCATTATCATCGTCTATTATATAATATATTTTAATTATAATCATACTCATACTTTAGTTAGTTTTATGTGGTAGTATGTAATGTACTATAATATTCTGTAGGCATGTATGTACTAATTAAATATATCTAACTAACTCCGTAGAAATTAAATGCATACGGATGCAGATACAGATATAATACATACAATACAATCCACTACATATTTTTAGTAATATATGTAGTTATATATTATGTAGTAGGATGATATCATCATATAATATTAATAGAATAATGTTATAGGTATCTATCATCATTATATTACTTATTTATCTACATTACTATTATATAGAATAATATACTTTTTAGCTAACAATTCCTTACTAGACAATTTATTTCTTGTTATACTCCTCCTATGTTTAGTTTTGGTTATGTTATACCATACCACTTTTCCTTTTCATGTATTTTCTTTTACTCACAGCAACAGTGTAGTATTTAGTATTTTATTCAAAATCAAGCTAACTAATTTAATGAATTATGAATGTATATCATCATCTTTATCATCTGTAAGTTACGTATGTAGTCACTATCCATAATTCATGCCCTTTTCTTTATTAGCTAAATTAATTTTTTAGTTTATGTAGTAAGTAATGATATCTTTTGCTCTTATTGCTAGAGCAAATATTTTAATAAGCCTTCTTCTGTAATAATTTACCATAGCTTGTAGAGTTTGTATTGTAAGTATATAGTAGTTGTGGCATAAAGTGTAATAATGTAGTGTGTAATAATGTAGATGTTCATGTAAATTAAAATCAAGTGTAATGTATTACATATTATATTTTACTTGTCTTTCATGATGGTGGTGTGGTTATGGTACGGATTTCGTGTACTGTTTGTGTTTTATGGATACAGCAGTGTATTTTATGTTTTTTGGTTCATCTCTTAAACTCGTAAACTGGCTGGACAGGAAAGGCAACGACTGTCATAAATAAATAAAGACGGTGTAATAATGAATTCATACGTACGCTTTAGCTTCTTTATATTCCATACATATGTAATCCCTATATATCATATTGTCCCTTTGCTAATAGTATTACATAATCTGTCTATAGTCACTCAGTCCCTCTGTCACAATGAAACATATCATCATTGTCTCGCTAGCTAATAAACGCATGAATACAGTATATTTTCGACATTACGTTCAAAAACTTATTTTTTCTGTCTTAATAATCATAATCTTGGGTTAAAATTTGAAAACTAGTTTTGAAAATTCAAGATTTGGTAAGCCATTTTGGAACTTAAAGTTTTAATTCGCTCTACTAGTGCTGAAACATTAAAACGCAACATAAAAGCGATAATCTGTCATAATTTTGCACAAAGGCTCATAAAAATGTTATGTTGCATTCAGAATCATAAACGGCGAAACCGTCAATCCAGCCAGAACGCTACTTAATATTTATCTTTCAGGATATACTAAGAGAAAATTCCCTTTTATTTCACTAGTGGGTAGTGCGTAGTTGTTATTGTTATAATTGCCATTTATTTTGGTCTTCACTGTTTTTATAAGTTGTGTTGTGTTTCTAATAATTCTTTCGAAAGAAAATATTAATTTTAGAATAAGTAACTGTATTGTAGTACCGTCGTATAGGGACATACATTGTCGAATTACTACCCCGTTTGGCTATGTAATTAAATTAAATTCCAGTGCGACTGCGAATGTGAGGTACAGAGAGGAATAACTATTAAATACAATTAGCTACAGAAGTGACTTGACTGTGCCATCATGAGCTATCACATACTGTCAGTAATAATAATGTCGCGTCTTAACAAAATCCTTGGAAATAATTTATCCTCTACCATTTTGCGGCTCAAATGAGGTACGTTCTGTAGATTTTTTCTACTGCATTAATTAATCATTTCATTATCATTCGGAATCCTATTGTATTACACAATTCTTGGGATGGGTAGTGTGTGTACTGTAGTTCAAGAGTTTAGTATTTCTTTATACGTATTTTTTAATAATATAATATACCCATTTAACCATCTGTATGTTAATGTTGTTGTGTATTGTGTGTGTCTGAATTCTGTATGTATAAATGTTATTGCGTCTCGTCTGCTAATTTAGTATAGTATTAAATACATACGCATCTACATAATTATTATATTTATATATATCTATAGAGCCTAATCAATGTATTACTGATTTTAGAACAAAAAGTCTTGAGCTGAGCGAGTTACTCACTCAACATTCAAATTCATTTGTGCCTTTTAAATAGCATTATATATTTTATGTAGATATATATGTGTACCATACCTGATTAATATAGGTACCTATTTAATAATAAGGCTATGTCAGTTCACCTTTGTAGACAATATTAATATTCTACCCAACTAAAAAATTGACAAAAATCCCTTTTCTCTGGAATAGACACAAAAACATGGAGAAATAAAATAATTGTTAGAAATTACAATGTTAGTACCACAAAAACCTAATACATTACAATACTTAATACAAGCGATGACTAAATGTTTAACTGGATTCCAGTATTTTGCATTATCTACTAATCGTAAGTAAGTAAGTAGTAAAAACGCATAGTTTGAGATGGAAACACGGAAAGCACATCAGTACCTAGCATTACAATACAAAACAAACGGCTAAACATTGAAGGTAGGAGTACTATAACAGAGTTCGCAAAACACTACAAGATTATTGGCAATAATGCGGTGAGTAGTAATCCATTTGAAACACATTTCGTTCTGATTTCCCGACATGGAGTTTTCAGCATTTCACTTTCAACTAGCAAACAATAGCTAACAATAATAAGTAGATTAATTTTCCTTTTGCTTTACTTAGAAACTTGACTGATGTGAAAACAGTTCTAAAAAATTCAACTATACTAAACAAAGTTCGAGCAATCAACGTCAATATTTAATTGAAAGTTTCATTGGAGATTAGAGTTGGACTGGACAGGAAATTGGATAAGTCCAGCTAGTCCAGCCATAAATAAAAAGACTACTGACATTTTTGGAATTATAGTATAATTACTAAAAAACGATAGAACTAACTACCTGTACTGTACTTTATGGTAATGCAAAATGCAAACATGCATTTCAGTATTTAGAGTAATTTTATGTTTGTATTTATTGTAGTATGTAGTAGGTGTGTAGTGAATATATTTTCTAAATGCTAGCAACTAACCAACTATTAGTCTATCCATACTCTATCTACACTTGTATAACAATACATTTTACAAACCATAAGTAAGTATCGTACTCGTACTATATACCTACATGCTTCACTTAAGTTACCATTAAATATGGAGTCTTGAGTCTGTAAATTCTCACAATAGGATACAATACGACTCGATTCGATTCGATAGGGTTCACTGTCGTTATTATCATTAGATAAACTAAACTAAACTAATAAATAGAAACTAAAACTAATTCATTGTATGTAATTAACTGGATCATAATCATAATCATGACAATTGAAAAAAATCATAGATTCAAATAGAAAACGATGAGGAGTCATTGTGAAGAGGAATGTTCCTTTGTTAACTCCCTCATACAAATATTATGTGAATCGAAATCTTCTGTGGCTCTCACTCAACCTACTTACTTAATATTAATAGTTATAGTATAACCTCGCAGAAAACCAAGGCACAAGACAATTTCCTAGCTCAAATGACTCTGTTTCAAGTTTAGCATTAGTCGCAGTCGTTTTCGTATCAATCATAGCGATAGCGATCTGCCTCAGACGTAATAGTAAATATATTTGTAGTAATCTAAATATAATAATTAGTTAATGTAGCTACTGCATACAATAATGTGTCTTGCGTACCTACGACTTACCTATTTAGCGTAGGGAAAGCAATATAATGTAACTACAGATTCATTGTTAGTAACTAATAATAACAGTTGTTCATCCTTAGCACATGTTGTGTAATACTGATTTGAATCGTTGACATCTTTCAGGAACATTACGGAACTTTTGCTCGTCCCCATACTTAGATTTCCTAGTTATTTGTAAGAGCTCTTTAGAAGTCAGACAAAAGAGAGATGACAACATAAAATAATAAGGATTTAACAAAATTCATTCGTACCTAAATAAAATAATAATAAAAAAGGGGTAGGTATCAGAGCATGACATTCGCATCTATATACATACTCACTCAAGGTAATTTAGATTCTAGTTTAAATACTAGTAGGTAGTGTTATTATGGTAACTAAAACAAAAGGCTCGTACGTAAATGTTTGAAGTTTAAAAAATCTATATCTAAGGTTTTCCGACGAAAATTAAATGAACGATTACATTGTTCTTGCATATTTAGTTCATAGGATTCTACACTCTAGAAAATTCTACATAAATTGAATGTATCTATGGGATTGTTTCTTTTATCCCGTAGGTAGGTAGTGAAAGAGCTCTTGCAAATAATTTATCGTCAGGGATGAAATCAGAGTATACACAATATTCCTATTCATAAATAATTAAAAGGTATAAATACTAAACATAGTAAATTGCTAAAGACTAAAAGGAAACAGTGCACCGATAACATACATTTATGTCTGCCAACGTATTACCTACAACGCGAAAGGTAGGCTAATATAATAACAACAGTCAGCAGAAAACCTGTGAACATATTGCAATTATTTCCACACGCCAATGCCACAGTAATCACCATAACTCATTAAGATATCCTAAATATCAGCAATATGACAATATTCAGTTAAGGAACAAAACGGAGCTACACTACCATCATATTACCATAAATACAAATCAATTAGTACGTGCTAATATTGTAAAATACGCAATTATCCATTTCACATTCCTTCGTTCTACTAGGTAACTGCATGGTCAATGGATTTAAACAATTCTGGAAACAAATTACATTATACACCATCAATACAATAGTTATAGCAATTAAATTACATCAATACATTTAACCAATTCAATACACTTCTTTCAAGGTAGCTATTGACAATATTCAATTTGGTTGGCTCAATTACAAACAATGTTACAATTATATACACAATCTACAACACAGACAGACTCACATAATGTATAGTAATAAGTAGGTATGCCTTCTTATTCAGTGGACTACGGGGCACTAAACAAAATGGCGAATTGCAAGTATTCTTTCTTACTAACATTAATAAATCAGAGAAAATGGGTTAGGTACATTAAACTACTTTCGTCGAATGGGAAAACGAACTCGTAAGCTATCATAACATAAGTATAGGACAACTTACTATAATCAGCGGAGAAATGTAACTGGTGAAACGCAAAAACTTTCTCCGTAGACAAATTCATAATCTACAACAAGAAAAGTTCAGTTCCGTTTCATTTCAGCCATTTACACTCTCGATTGTGGTGTGATTGGAGTCACAGTCGTTTATTTGACTTTATTCATTTACAAATTAGCTCTACATAATTATAAATAGTTAGTTACATAACAATACGGTACAGAAAATTACGAGATCTTTAAAATGAGTAACTACGATACAATACGATACAACAAAGAAGTTGGAGCACCTGGGATATATTAATTAATTATCTAATATTGTGATAAGTGATACATTTTACGCAGCTATTCAACTTAGCCATTAGATTAAGAAACCATTCGAACCGATATCACCGATTAGTCTGTAAACGTGTCGTCTCTCTTTTTTAGGTAATGGCGATGGAGGTAAATATAATTATTGGTAAGTACATTCATGCCTTTGAAGCTGGTTTCCTTCAGTTCCTATTATTTAATCATTTAGATACAATCTTTTACTATAATCAGTACAGTTACGTTGAACAGTGATGTAGGTTTTGGGAATTGGGATCAATTTGGTGTACATTAGTTATCTTTGACCTTTTACTCTAAACTTTGTAACACAACTCTTGCCAATTTAAAATAGAAATATTTCACTTGATACGATTACAAGCTTTATAAGCCCCTGATTTAATTTACCTGATTAACTACCCTACAACTTGACCTACCATTATCATAATAAGGCTGTTGGAACAATATAATACCTATGTATTTACATTCTTAGATTGAATCGTCAATTATTAATTTAATACTCTAATTTGTATAGTAAATCCTTCCTAGTAGTCCTAGTCACATAGGTAGCCAAATTAATTCTCCAATTTATTTAATTCGATCTCTTTGTATTGCTTTGTTTTGTCTTTCCGATTTTGGTAAGTCATTACTCTTTGTTTTTAACCTAAGGTAAAATGGATACTTTTAGATACACAAAGAGAGAGAACAAGATAACAAATTGATACAGCATCAATCGATACTTTCGATACTGCAGTATTCTATACTTGTAGTAAGGGATAACAAATAGGAAATAGAAGCCGGCAGCTATCACTAGTGTACACAATTTGCTTTGCAGTATGTTTAGCACTAGTTTCATCTAAAGCAAACTATCTTAAGCTGTGCTACAAAGTCCACTATAATCAGTAAACCTAAACAAGGCAGAAGTGTTCTTATCCTTTGTTAACGTAGATATTAATAGTGTTGTTTCCAATGTCCACATTTATAGGCAACAGATATAGATACCGGGCATGGAAAGCGGCACATTACGTTAGATTAGTGTCTTTGTGGTTTGAAATAATACCATATTATCCAGACACTAACAAATTCTAAAGCTAGCATTGTATTTTTCCAAACCTGGTTGGTGAATCATATAAACTGAGTTAAATGGATAAAAAGACACATAGTTCAAATTTTAAATAACACAACCAAAAGATAAACAAAGAAGACGTCATTTGTTGCTACTAATTGTATTACACATGGGTAGCTTCATTTAAAATAGCCCTGAGGATTTTGTGGTTAAACATACGTTTCAGTGTACCAATAATTATATCATAGAGACGAAATGGATTTTAACTATATCGATTCGGTTCTTAAAAAGGCCTTACATACATCGGTTTGATATCAGAATGTATAGCCTAGTTAGTATGTTGAAGCCATACAATGCCACATATCACTAAAGGTCTGGGAACTAGGTTTTGCATTTTCAACGCATTTACGCATACCTACGCATATGCGACATATAAGAGAATAAAAGAGAACATAAAAAACGACAGGTCAAAAATCGTGTGACATTATATTTTTGCCTACTATAACTAGATAAATGTGACCTGGAATAATGGTTAACGATTCTGAAGGTATAATTAATCTGAAGTATTTATATTGGATACATACTTACTACATACATAGTTGTATTACATATTTAGTGTTTAATCTAGTGTTCTATAGTCTCGTAAATACGACTTACAACGACTTAATAGCTACTTACAGTATGTAGATCATTTCATATCTTATGATTTTAAGGAAATCCGAAAATAAGATAAGATATAAGTTTAGTATGTATATATAACTATAACACAGTTACAAGAGGTGGTTGACATCAAACAGACGGTTTGTAGATTGGTTTCTGTACTTATTTACTTAAAATTTATATCGTTACTTATCATGTTTAGTTATTTTATCTAATATGTGATGATGTACATAGTTGCTAATGGCATTGAAGTGCCATTCCGAATTGATTTTATAATTTTTACGTAATTTAGATTAATTTTGAATTACCTTCTAAGATAAAGGATTATTATGATTCAGATGCAGCGTTGCTAAAGGCAGGTTCTTTGTTGAGAATACAATCTTCTGATGGGTCGAACCCTTGCACCGATGAGGTTGCTGTGACAGAATGTTCACAAGACTCCGATTGAGATGAGGTATGAGCCACTGACAGTGGCTTTGAATAAATAATGTTCTCCTTATTAGCTTCAGTCATGGGGTCGTCTTCCATTACATCAGTTCGAAGCTTCATGGCCAAAGTTAGATCCTGCTCGTCAAGCAAAAATAATAAGTAAATGTTCATTTTATAATGATAATGGTATACGCAAACTATTGCTAAATTTGTAAAAAGTATTGTTTTAACGACAAACTTACTTCCAGAATTTCTGTTTCCTTGTCTTCGACCAATTTAAACGTTTCGTTGAAGATAGTAAAATGTGCAAAAACACAGTTGAGATGTGCATGCAGATTCAAGAGCGCGATCTCCTTGAAGTGACAATGGTATAAATGAGCTATTACGTGGAACATGAGGCGGCAAATTTTTTTCACAATAGGCTTGAACGAACTAGGAAACGCGTTAGCTGTACAAATTAACATAATCACATTAAATTGAGCATTAGATAATATTCTAAACAAACAAAATGCCCATTATTAGGAAAGCATTGTTTTTATTACTTGATTTCGTGGGAAATATAGACTCATCGTTGATAGTTTTTTGAATAAAAGTCATGACATAATCTATGTACTGAGGGGCCGCAACTTTGACTTTCTTCCCCTTTTCATCAAACCACAGGTACGTTCTGAAAAATAAAAGTAATTCAACAACCTTGTATACTAACTCCTTATCAGTAATATGAAGATAAACTTCAATTAGCCTGAAATTGACACTTTCCAATAACAACTTTATTAATTTTATAAAATATTAATTAACTATTGTAAATAAGAATAATTATAACATGACTTACCTCATACATGGACCAGTCATGTCGGGGCAACTGGTCGACGTACAAAATTCGGATATAGTTCCATAGATTAAATTGACGTGCTCAAACAATGCTATTGCTGAAAGTGTCACAACAAGAAACGCAATTAGTATTCAGAAAGCAAAACAACTTTTAAATGTAACGTAAGTACAACGAAAACAAAATGCCTTGCCACCGCAATATATGCTGTACCATTTTAAATAATTACATATAATTTTTTATGGAAACTACGCATGAATTAAAGTGACTCACTATGAGACGCCATCCACTCGTTCTCTTCTATTCCTATTGGCATACCAACCATTCTTCGTAGATCAGTCTCATTAAGGTGTCTTTCGAGAAGTGCAGACTCCAAATATAACTTTCCTTCGTCGTTACTTGAACCCCCGGAACCTGCAACACCAATGGCACCAGCTGACGCCGAAGGTGTCGTTGAGTCTTTATCTTTCCGACGGGCCTTCCTGTATTATTAGGAACAATTGTTACATTAATTTTTATTCATTCACAACATCATTAGCGAAATTATAGTTAAATTTTCTAGCTACTGAGTTACTGAATGTAAAAACAAATCTTATATAACTCAAAGTAAATAGGGTTTTTTAGAAGCACTTAATTAGTAACCTGAACCTCTTCTAGTACATGTATAGATATAATTACTAGCAATTGAAAGAGGTTTATCCACATACAATACCTAACAAAAATTATACATGTAATATCTACTTACAAACAGAAGAAATGATGAAAATAAGGCATATGTACCTTATTAGTTCGACTAGGTTTACAAAGCTGCAGTTTCCAAGGGCCATGCTTTATTTAATTTCGCAACTTTACTAAATGTAAGCTTCTGTCTGACTAATTGACAATGTGATTGTTTGACTTTGGCAAAATAAAACGGTAGAGTAGAGTAGGGACCAGAATTGGGAGCTGCCTAATCAGACTAATTTGCAGAATTTAATCACTTCACATCTCATGCAGTCCACGACACGTAAGCATGTTGTGAAATTAGTGTGCTCCCCTGCATCACCAAATACTAAATCCATCTAAATTCACTTTGATTCCATTCATGCAGATAAGGATAAAATTGAAGGCCTGTGTTTACCCTTCCAGCACCTGCTACAATAATGACCTAGTCAATCTTAATTAGAATATTATTTAAAAATGGAAACGGCGAAACGTTCTTGTACATCTCATTGCGTACTGATGAGATTACTGGATGTTAGCATATTTTATTTGGCAAACATTTTAGTTTTGATGAGCATTACCATGCATAACTATTAATACTGATGAGAGCGACACAAACATTTGGTTCAACTGCCTACACATAAAATGTTCTAAATTATCTCAATCATGATGAGCAGAGGCGTATTAGCGATTCCTTTATCTGCCCACTGAAGAATACTACTTGAAAAGGAATGTAGTCTACCTGTAGTGAGTAATTAACAATAATACAGTAATCAAATTGACAATAAATACAAAACACAATTAGTCAGCACTAGTTCTAGTTTGTATTTTTGTGCTGTTGATTTCTTACTTATAGTAATGTACAAGTAAATAAAATGTTTATTTTATCACAATCTCTAAACTTGCAATTCAAACAATAACTTTGGATAAACTAAAGAGTTCATTCATGTAAATTGCAAACATCTACATGCCTAAGTATGTTATGTATGCATGGTACAAGTAAACATCCCGTGAAACTCTTCAGTTACACCTCTGATCATTAAAATTAATGAAGGAAGCATGTGTCTTATCGTTAGTTACTAGTTTACTTGCGTTAGCCCTTACCTATAATAATAACAACCATTTTCCTGTGGCTACCCTCTTTATTTTCACTACTATCAAATCTTTGCTACTATTCCAGTGCACATTTTAACATTCTTTTTCTACACTATTCACTACACACAAGTAGTAGTACAGATAGTAGCGAATACACTAAAATCCTAACAACCGACAAACTAGTAAAATAGGACTTAAGACTTAATTCTAATCGTAATGCTCATCATTAAACTTAACGGGAGCTCCGCTACGAGAATATTCTTTCACTCCTAGAAACTCATACGCATAACAACCTAATTTCCTATACATATTTATAACAGGTCAGTCTTTTACATACCTATGCATATGCAAAATATGCATATACCAGTAATATTTGTAAGACGTCGTTCTACGGTTAAGATTCCTTTAGAGTTATGTGCTATGCCATGCAAAATGCAATCCCAAGTGAGCCACTCAGAAGAACAATGGCTTAAAACTACTAACTTTGCATGGCATAATAACATGTCAGCCAAAGTCAGAACAAGAACAATTTGCTTTTCCTTGCCTTATCAAAAATTATGTTTCATAATAATATAGCACCACTACTTTTCCTATATTTCATTCCCAGGCATGGTTAGGTCATTCTCTGACAGCTACATTTCATCGACCGACACATTTATCGACGCCACTATTCATCGATAAATGAGTTGTTATCAAATTTCATTATATTTATAGACATAGGACATAGCTAATACATTTTATAAAGCTGTTAATATTTTTAATTACATATTTTGCTTATTTGCAAAAATAATGCTTGTGTGGCTAAGAAAAATAAAAATGCAAGTTTTTCGTTACGGTAGTTTACGTTATTATTTTAAAATTTAAAGTTCTGGTGTAATTTTTTATCAGTGCAAATTATAATACACCGTGTTAAGAATATTTACTGACCTACCTTTTAAAAAGTGAGAATACTTCCATAGTTGCTATTTGCACTAGTGTAAAATTGAGTATTTGGTCGATGAATAGTCAGATATAATGTGTACATGCACTGGATATTCCATTATGTTTAATAGGATAGAGGTATTGTAAGCGTGGCGTGTCAAAGTGCCAATTGTGGTAAAAATAAGTCATAGTGAAACATTAGTGGTGACAATATTCTCCATACAATACGTCTTCGTCAAGAGTCATAGGCTATAATGTTAATGCTATGGGGAGTCATGATATGATTCATGATATAATATAGCACACAATAGCACAAAACCCAATAAAATGTTGGGAGACCGTGCACATTCTAATAGCAATTTAACTAACAATAAGTGGCTATACTCCACACAGTTACAATACACTCACTACACTAACTAACACTGTCATGTCATGCCGACAATATTCTTTCTTCCTTATTATACTAATGGTTTGTAGTTTGCGTTTGTAAATTCCGTTAGCTTCTATAAAATATATATTATACACACATGCTGAAAGTATTAACAATTTTATGTCTTTCAATTCAAGTACTACTATCAACAGCAACTAGACTAACACTAACACCGTTCCTTTGCAGTTTTCGGAAATCCAGTGTAAGGCAACAAACAAAAATAAACATGTGAAAATTGGAGAATTTTATTACTTGCTGGCCTGCTTTTGGATTTTGGATAAGGAGTTTCCAGTAAGTAGAGTACAACATTGTGTCCGTAGTCCGAACACAACAAGAACATACTGCCTACAGTTTCTTTTTTGCAAAATAAAATCTCTTGGCTTTTGCTTAGCTCCTTGGATTGGGAATGGTCGTTCTCAGTACTTGGTAAAATTCCATATTTAGCCGTAGCAATGAAACATACGCACTGGAGTTTTGCAAAAGCTTCCGGGAAATCATGTCAACATTTTGATTTACATGCATATTGATAATACGGTATTAAAACGCACAAATTGTCAACCTAATTATATAATGTCACATACAGCGCATATCCACACCACAAACACCACATCCTTTCTCTACATATATTAATATAGGCAATGGCATACATATATTGACATATTTACTTGGCATGGAAATGTAAAGTACGTTCGATTAATCTTTTATAGGCAAAATAAGCAGTCATATTTCTGTTCTAATTGCAAACAAACGCTAGCTGGCCTGGCAGAAGCTATTCTAATATTCGACATGTAAATATATAAATATATATATAGCATTTCTAGCTCGTGCGGGCAATCTACTTAATTGTTCGTAGCAAGGCAAGGCTTTATGAATATATATGCTACAATATTATAAGCCTTGTACTATATATGAAATATACAACGCAAGAAAATAAAAGGTATAGATTAATTTTCATGATCCTAAATCGTATTTGTACCTCAGTAGTTGTAGTACCTACAATAACTAAATTCTATTGGACTCAATTGGATCGAATACTAACATACTAGCTAGCAAGCAAGCCCGATATGGAATAAGATTAAGATTATCAATGGACCTCCATGTACATTGATAAGCGATACTGATAACATAGATAGAGACGTCACTTGACTTGACCTGGGGAAAAGCAACGGCTCCTAAACAAGAACAGAGCCTATAACCACGATTTTACGGTATAACTATATAATATAATATTTCTGAATGTGATGTAAGCTTCTCTCTCCGACTCTCTGTGGTATGGTGTGGTCTGCTATGCTGCAATTTTCTCTACTCTAACTCTAACTCAGAAGTCGCATTCGAATTCGTAAATCCGTAGTTTTAGTAGAGTGAGTAGGAGCTAGTAGCTTTCATATAATGGGCAATAAAATAAAGGAATGAACAAACTACTACCCGTTCTGTTCTCAATCTGATTCTACTCACTCTAGCAATATGGAATGGAAGTTACTTACTACGAAACGACGAACGACTAAGTATATCTGCTTCTATACATTATACATGCATTTATAAACTAGGACCATAATACTACCATCATGAGACAGCTTATATAGACAAAACTGGAACTAATGCACTATTATTACATCATTGATCATAGCCCAGTCAGAAAGACTAAAAATAAACATTCGTATGACATACTGTGAAGGTGAAACTAAACCTGTGCTGGGACACAGCAGAACAGAAATTGTTTAACTAATTGTATTGCAAGCCAACAGTGGTAAACTGCGATCGAACAAAACCTCTAGTTGTTAAATGCAATTAAATTAGGAATAACATCATGCGATCTTTAATTCCATGTCGTAATATAAGTTACTCCTAAATTAGTGTCCTCCTGTCCCTGTCCTTACTACTTCTAATCTAATACAATTAAAAATTAGTTATGTCCTCCAAGATAGTAGCAAAATTATCTAATCAATATGCATGTGCCTAACAATAACGTGATTGTGGTACTGGTACTGGTACTGGTGGTGCTGTCTGCATATATAACTGGTTCTGGTTCTGTTGGCTAAACTTGTCATACTGTATTATATAATAAGTTAAGTTAAGTAGCTCGAGATAGCAGCCAGCACGTCTCATAATCCATAATCCACAGTTTAACGATAAGAAGGATTGATAGTATTTTACAACAATCGCTTTATGCATTCAATTTGCAACTCACTAATTTTAATGTGACAATGATAATGAAAAATATTATAATGTACAAAAATACTGTATACAATGCAGCAATAAAATATTAACGACTACAGAAGAATCACAGAAGATTGACTCACTGCCTGCGGTAAATAAAAACTTTAACTATCAACCTCCAAGCAAAATGTTAAGGCGTACTTAAATTATACTATAACTACACTACATCACACACTCATTCTACTTACAGCTGGGGTATCCCATAATCCAATCCATCTATATCTGCTAGCTAGTAGCTACCTAAGTACGTAACGTACTCACGTTGGAAGATTATGACATACCATAACAGTATTAGTACTCTAGTAAATCTAGTATTGCTTGCTGTTTAATTGCTGCCCAAACTACAATTGCCTAGGTAGGATGCATTACGTACGATAGGATTCATACGAACAAGTATATAATATTATTATGTTATGGTTATGTTATGACTCATACTCACACTAGAATACTACAGTACGTATAAGTTGAGGATATTCTTACAGCTTTCTAGGTGTGTGTTTTGTGATATAATAATATCATAATATACAGTTTATTTATATATTAAATATTTGCAAAGGAAAGATAGTGCAAGAACAGAGCACGGAAACTTTAACAGTTGATAGGTAGCCAAAGATAGTTATTATAAAGTACATAATAGTCAAAGATAGTTTGCTTTTTATCTTATAACTAATACTACGGTCGCTGCAAATAAATAAGGACAAGGAGAATAACAGAATTATGTGTGTTAGCGATATGATAAGTAGAAAAACAAGCAAAGTTGTACAAAGCATTACTGCCTGTATGATGTGAAGTAGATTATTATGTATGAATGCTGTATGGCGTTATTATCAACATTAGCTAGCAGTAGCACTATCACTATCTTTAGTTCTAATATAGCACGGAAATGTAACCCGTTGCTAATGTTAAATTGAGGTAGTAACAAAAGGCAAGGATTAAGGATATTATGCACTTGTAGTTGTATGTAGTTGCTAGGAGTTGTCTATTTAAAATTCACTACCTGTATATAAATCTATCTACGCCTATAATAAGGCGAAACAAAGAAATACAGGGACAATTGAAAAAATAAACTATAAAAGAAAGTAATTAAACAGAATATTTTTAAGTGGGAGATTAAAATTAAATGAATGAAATAATGACTTACCCCATAAACCAATCCACGGTATCGCGGAGATATTCTGGTAACCTATCCAGCTTGATAAATTTCTCAGTACTTACAGTACAAATCACAAATCGAAATGAAATAAATCATCCAAAATACGATGATTGCAACGAGTTTCACACATAGGTCAGCATCAGCAATTGCTTGGCTGACTTGTTAAAATTCTAAATGCACCATGACCGTTCTCTGTCGCATCTCACAATTTTTCGAACGAACTCAAATATTTCGACTTTAAGCTCATTGTTTCTGATTTTGCAAAATTGTTGCGACACCGAGACGAATGTTGGCAAAATATGTTATCTTCTTTCTTTATAGCAGCTCTGTGTAGTGATGAGATGAGCAAGCCCAATGCCCAGATACAGTTTTATAAATCGTGTCCGTCGGTAGTCGGTTAACTTTGATGGATTATGTCGAGGAAATAGAACTATTGTTGAACTTTCTCTACGACCGGATTTACAACTGTAACCTAGTGAAAATTGAATAAGGATAAATTAAACATGAGTATTGAAATTGAGCGCTAGTAAATATTTACGATATCTGTGCAATACTATAAGTAATAAAATTAAGCCCAATTTAAATGCATAGACTTTAGTATAATACACTACACAAAATACCCTGTAAATACAATTAAACTGGAGTTGTTAAATCTTGAGTATAATAAAATTGACAATAGATCAACTCATATCAAAGGAATACTCCAGGTCTCTTATGATATTACGTAATAATAAGGAAAAATATGTACTACTGGTTTACTACAGAGTATTTCTGCTTAGATTGCAGGGATAGTTATCAAAAAAGGTCATAGGTTAGGTACGATTTAAATATTAAATTCTGAATGAGTACGAGTAGAACAGGGAAGTCAGCATAAAATTTGGTAGATTGCCACATACATTATGTATTTGGCTTCATACACTACAGGCTATTCTAAACTAGTGACATTTACAACTCAAAAACGTAATTCCAATTTAGTCTTCATGCCCTATCAGTATATAGCTTACTACATTATCCAATTAAGATATAACTTTAAAATGTAAAACTATTAATAGCAGAATAAATATTTAGCCAACGATACTAAAATAGTTTATCTGATATACAAAAATTACAGTACTTTACACTTTACACTAATACGAAAGAAAAAAACAATACAGCAGTGACAATAATATTCACTCATGTAGTATGACCAAATTACAATAATTAAGTCCTTAAAATGTTTATACTTTTAATAATATTGTATTTAGTACAATTTAAATTCAGTGCAATACCAATTTTATCCCTCTCCTTGTCATTAAAACATATTTTATTTTGATATATTGTCAATTGCAGTGATCAGTGTAGTATTTCAGTATAGTGAAAAGTATTTCTAATTCTATCAATAAAAATAAAAATAAGTGATGAATCATGTTTACTTTTCAGGTTGCTTTTGTTGACAAAAGATGACAGACGACTTTAATTATTCATTGTTCTTCGAATTTGATTAGTAAATTAGCACGTCCATCTGTTAGTTTCCTTGCTGCTGTCGAACATGAAATGAAAATATGAAATGCAAAATATAAAAAGGTGAATAACTTCAAAGTTTACCAATTTGTCACCTGTCTGTTGTTGTCCATTGACACTTGACTATTAAAATGTACAAAGAAAGCAAATACTTGAAAATTCTACTCTTGCTAACTGTAGTTTGACAACAGAACAAATTATTCTTATTGAGATAAGTAATAGGAAATGATAAAAAAGTAAGTCAGCTGAGTACCTACTAATTGTTGACATTCTATTGTTGATTTTTGTTGACTGCTCTGGTTGTGGTGTTTTGTTGATTGTACTATTTTAATTTCAGATTGATTTCCTTGGTTTTGGTGGCGTTGAACTTGGATTGGTGAATATTGGTGACTTTACTGCTGACTGAATTGAAATTAAATGCTGAACTGGATTATTAGTGGTGATTGCGATTCCGCTGATATATTTCACGAGACATTAATTCGCACAATAAAGATTGACTGATAGATATCCATTGTACACTAGTGTAATGTTTTGTATTGTTTTCGATTGAGTTGCTCGAATGTCTATGGGAATAACGACAACATTTGCACTCATATTCAATCTGACGGACTCTAGTCTAGTAGTTGCTCTTCTTTTCGTATTCGTCGTGGTATTAGTAAGTACAAGTAGTGTACTGGCAAAGTGTACATAATATAATAGTAGTGAGTAGTAGTGAGGAGCTTATTATTATTACTTTTTAGCAGTCAGTCACTTCACTCCATTCTCCATCCACTAATATTGCTCTGATGTGATATACTTTTGCATTGCTAATACTCTTACAAATACAAATACAAGAGAGAAGTCCCACATGCACATCCCACACTGTACTGAACGACTGCTGCTGAACACACAGTACAGGGTAGGTTAGCAATATTATAGCATACTGTGCACCACTATTACTACAATGCAATACAGTCCAGTGTTCTTGTTCTTGTAACTTTAGTGCTCCTCTTCCGTTCCTTATAAAATGTATTGTGTCACGTTGTCAGTTGTTTTGTTACCTCTGTTCGATGTTCTCGTCTACCTTTACTCTACAGAGAAGTCCTCCTTCTCCTCTTCCTCCGTACGTCTCTCTTCTTTCTTTTCTGCAATACAATGCAATTTTCCTTTATGCCCCATCATCCATCTACTACCATAACATAACATAACCATACTACATACTACATACAACTACGATTATACCTTTCCTTTTGCTATGTATATAAAAGTATAATACACTAAATTGCTATTCACCTACTACCTACGCTCAATAGTGAATATACTCTACTTCTACTTGACTTTAGTGCACTAAGCTCCACTTCATCTATACAGAATATTACAGAATACAGAGAATACAGAGAAAGAGAACCAAAGTCACAATAGTAGAATATAATCGCTATTCCTCGCTACTCGTTCAGTTCCGTCCGTTCGTTCCGTTCAGCTCACTCACATTATGCTACAGTATTATAGAATCCCAATAATAAGTTCTTTCTTTCGACTACTCCAATGCTAAGCTAGCTAATATTATCCTATGCTGCAATACTCCCACTATAAAGGATATGTATTAATATTTTCATCGTTTTAGATTTTATATGGATTTAGCTTAAAGCTCAATGTATTACAAGTAATGGGTTCATTTAGCATATTAAAAAGATATTATTTTAGTTGACTTGGTTTGGCTCCTAGTATTTTATCGCTATAAGTTCTATAAGTACCATTTTTAATCCATGTCATATAATGTAAGGTACCTTAAATATCTAGAGTATATGTATGTAGTGCACTGTCGTGCTGGCATGCCCTGTACTTCTAGTTTGCTCTACTATGATTTTGATGTGATCCCGATATTATTTCGTTCTGTATAATTCACAACTTTTGTATCCTGCCTGTATATTACCATGTCTCACAGTAGAAGGGATAAATATCGTCATAGAGTATAATAATTTCTGCTGGTGTACGTTACGTAGTCGAATGAATGCGAATGTAAAGTTGTCACCTTCTATGCGCAATTCCATATCCCCAGTGCCAGTGTAGAAAGTACAGCACATAGTGCAGTATACTTTTAACATTAGTGAGTACACCCTTTTTCGAGTTTAGCGCCACTAAGCAGAGTTCATTTCATTTGGATTAGCACGCAGAATTTACTTTACTTGTTCACAAAGAATTACGCACAAAACATAGGGTATCACATTGCTGTTGCCCCTCTTTAGAACTCGTTTTGAAATATTGTTTATTGTAATGGATTTTTGTATAAAAATGAAAAATGGCCCAATTGTGTTGGTTTGTGTAATCAGAGAAAGTTCACTTTCTTTTCCTACTTAAAATCTTATTTCTTAATTTTAATGCTACACATATAGCTCACTCATTATGCATTAAATAATTAGGATATAACATTACATAGGAGTGCTATTTAATAAATAGGTCATTTGGACCTCTAGAATTTCGTTACCATGTTGAAGATTTAACAGATGAAATTAAAATGTGCTTATATGTATTAACGATGCGATGTCAGTTTTTAATTCTTCCTCAAATATGCTCTTAACCAATTACTTATTTAAATCTTATTGCTTCTGAGATCAACTCTTGATTTTATTTCTTAAACAAGCTTTTTGAATAAGAGCTTTCTGGAACGGGTCTGGTATTTTGAGCCAAGCATACGGGACAATTAATCTTGGCAGTTAATACATTTCATTGGCATGCATAGGCACAATATGCTTTCTGTAAAGAAATACAATTTAATAATATGTATTGTTCTTAACAATTCATTATAGTAACTATATTTTCTGGCTCTTAAATATGTCTCATTAATGTAGATGATGTATATAATATTTATTTAGGTAGTTTCCTGTATACACTTATGAAAACGATATATCTGTACTGTCTATTACAAACCATATCTGTGAGGCGATAACATTTTGAATTGAAAACTGCGTAAGGTGTAGGGGACAAATATTGTGGAATACTGTGTCGGATGAATCTCAACGGCACAAGCTGCCGAGCCGTATACCGTAACCGTAGTAATGCAGAGCAGAGCCCAAAACATCGAACAGTGAGCTTTTAGCTATAATATTATAGCAGGTGATTTGATGGCGATGGTATACTGATACAGTAGCAGAGCAGAGTAGAATTGCAGAAAATGATAAACAGCAAAGAGGAGGAATTACTGCTGTTCATGTTTCTCTTGGAGTAAGATGGATGGAGCAGGTGGACTCCTTTCTGTTGTTGTGCCACTAAAATGCGTCTAAAAATGTATGCAAAATCTTTTTGTTCAATATTCCAGCAGCTTGTATTTGCACTTTGCAGTTTTGTGGTATCACTTCACTATATTTCATTTCAGCTTCACTTCAACTCAAAATGCTAAATTATGCTTTACTTGACGAGTGACGACTTGACGACCACGCTACGACGTTAGTTTTCACAATTCTAATCTAATCGTCCTATCTCAAGTGTCTCACTCTCACTACCACATCACATTATGCTATACACATGGCATGGTAATATGCTAAATTCTCGATACCGTACCGTTTTAGCATCAGTATCGATTCGCGATTAGAAATGACATCCGCCTGAATCCCTCTTGACTATGTATGTATGCAAATGTATCTGAATTTTGCATACATAAATGAATGGCTTTCAGTGCGAATATTGTCTCGTATGTATCTTCATTCCATTCTATGGCTTACCTTTATCATTTATACCAAATCTTCCTAGTGCACAAGAAAATATTTATTTTACCTATTCACTGAAAGGCAAATAGGCAATCATTTCCTGGAAGCCAACAAACTGAACATCCAATATCCTGTTGTTGTTGTTGTTGCTTTATTTAGTAGCTTGCTGGCACTGAATTTTCAACTGCGGGCTAATTTCTTTTTGTAACCACTCAAGGAAAATTGGTACATCCTGAATAACTTGCTAATGGCATTTCAGTTGGAAACTGAGTCTGTAATTTCAATTGACCAAGACCAAAGCACTAATGGAACATTACTATGCCTATATTATTGTCTATTCAGCATTATATTTCAATTTCGAGAAACACTACTATTTTCATACTGTACCTTTTTTATACGTCAATCGAACAAGCATGCTTTACTATAAATTCTATTTATAATTTGAAATTCTCATATATTTTTGAGTAAAATGACGTATCGACAGACATAAATAGGTACAGATTGATGAATCAATAATAATTTCCGGAAGATAATTAGATTAGATGGAATAGATAGTAACATGGTAGGTAAGGTAACATTTCACCTTCAAAGGAGGTTAGGAGAATTTAACATTTAGATCAATCATAATATAAGCAAGAGATTCCCACTATATGGTAAGATAAATATGTATTGTGTAAAACCAACCTTCAACATTTAACTTCTTCTTTGATGATGTAGAATTTTAGCAACTACCAAATATATTTCAAATCGCTCACTAATGAGAATAGGTAAACGCCACATTTTTTTTACTTTACTCCATGGTACATTTCCAGGAGTGTAAGTATTCACTAAATAGGGAGCATGAAATTAGTAGACCAAATAGTAAATTAATACCCAGTAGAATGCCTAAAAGTGTCATTCAAACTTTCGTCTTCTCAATTACTTTTTTCAAGAATTATTGCACGCAGTAACTGTATGATATATACAATAAAGATATTAATAGTGTGTTTATTGCGTTACTTTATGACTATTAAATTTAAGAGATGAAAGAAAAATCTTATATTTCTTTCAGTAATTGAATCCACATTTTTGCTGTTTGACGTAACTCGTTTCCTTTACAATATTCTCCATTAACTATGTGAAAGAGAAAATATGCAGGATAATAATGTATTTACATGTGCAGTATTAACTACTAGTATGTAGGTAGAATAATATGCTTTTCATGCCAGATGCTTTTAGTAAGGAAATAAATTGTAAGTCTGTTGCCGAAACAAAGATTTTGATTGTGAATATCAACTCCTTCCTTTATTTTTCTTCAATATATTGATGTCAGTCATTTGCTT
Source organism: Tomocerus mixtus (assembly GCA_034694165.1). Classification (NCBI taxonomy): domain Eukaryota; kingdom Metazoa; phylum Arthropoda; class Collembola; order Entomobryomorpha; family Tomoceridae; genus Tomocerus; species Tomocerus mixtus. The sequence goes on along the minus strand of JAQFYC010000134.1, from coordinate 5,455 downwards.
AACCTTTTTTCATAGATATTTCAACACATGCCTAGAACTTGTAAGAAAATGTAATTTTAAACCTTTATGTACAAGTTACTATACATAATAGGCATTTTAAAATTTTGCTTACACTGAACAGGACAATATTTAATAAAGTTATAGTATGGTTATGGTATCAAGCCAAGTTATGCACTGAATATTCTACTATATATCACAGATAACCTGCCTGTAACTACGAGTTGTACATTATATATTATATTATAAATAATCATTAGGTATCTAATGATAATGTTTCAGCAGTATACAATAAATGCGCATCGTTGTACCAAAGTTGTATCTTGTAGAGCATCAACTATATTATAGGATACACATTTATTACAATACAGTACAGTATTACAAGTGTTACAATATTCATAATAACTTTACATTTTCAGGATTTAATTCATTTGTATAATAGTACAATAATCATCTATTAGGCATCGAAGAGGCAATTAATTAACGCATTTTATTTATCATAAGTAATACATTATTTCACACTGAATTTGTATCATTTCCATGTAATTATATCAAATAACGACTTGATAACTTTCATGTAGTTATGTATAATATACGTATGAATACATTAATTTAGTTATTTTATAATAATATATAATATTATAGTGCAATACGTATATTATTTATTTTCATAATTATATGACGACTATATTTTAATTTTCAAGTCAACTATATATCTATGTACACAGTAATATGGATAAATATATAGATCACTTAATTAATAAACCGAACTCTTGCATGACACGACTCTAATTAACTAATAAGCTGTATCCACAAACATCATAGCTAGAGAGACCAAAGTCGTATTTGGCCAGCTTTATAGGATGTGGTGATTATCGGCGCCAGCTTCTTTCATCCTCATCGTCATCCTCCTCGTCATATTGTAACAAAATTTCGTTCGCAAGAATGTCGCCGAGCTGAAAATAAATCAATTTAAGAATTAATAACAAATGATTTTTTACACATTAGACAAAAATAGCGCTTTAAACCATGTTAAATAATTTCTTTAATTCCCTAATTTACATACCTCGTCATCATCCAAAGAACCTGCATTGTCAGTTTCCTCAGCATGAGATATTTCTCCATTGGAGGGACTGTTCAGGTTTTGCTTGTCCGAACTGTCTAAACTATCGTTAGCCACCCATTGAATATTAAGCGATAAATCTCCAAAAGTTACTCCATTTGATTTGGCAATTTCAGCCATTACACGAGAACTGTAACTTATCGTCAAACTAGGTATTTTCATATCAGTTTCATAAAACTCAATCTGGCCAAATTGCTGAAATAATAAAGAATATGAAACATTTTAGTATTTATTCTGAGATGTCTAAATGAGAAATATATATTAGTTAGTGCTAAGAAGTTACTGCGAAATGTGTCAACAGATCTGTCAGTCTGGCAGGAGGAAATCCAGTTATCAAAATCTTTGTTGGTCTGCGATCCACCGTTCTTAAAGACCGCATTCTTCCACGTCCACGTCTATTAGGAAAACGGAAATACCAAATTTAAAGACTTTGTAATACTAAAAATAACCATTATAAATGTGGCAATATGTACTAAATCACTTTTTAAGTAAAAATGGTTTACTGCCGTCCACTTTTAAAGGAAAACTGTTTAAAATATAAATATTATAAGCCATCACTATAATATAATAGTGAATATATATAATATTGTGAATTTACTTTCACATTGAAGCCCAACAAGAAATATAAAAATAGCTTACATCACACGGCCACGAGATACAAATCCGCGAGAAGCACCTCTAAATGACCCTCCTCTACCACGAGGAATTATCCCCATCGACTGAGCTTGAACACGCAGTTCTGTAACCTTCTTTTGAAGAGCTATTGTATCTCCACCTTCTTGTTCTTTATTGTACAAATCTAGCTCAGCATCCAAAATTTCACGCTGAGTTTGAATCAACTGCAATAACAATGTTGAAATATTAAACAACGTTTTGATGATCGGAACTAAATGCACTAAAGTTAAGTCAAAATCTATTATTGTTTACCTCTTCTCTACTTTTTGTTACAGGTTGGTTTAGCATTTGAACTTTAGACGAGTCTTCGAGATCTTTTTTGATGGTTTCTATGCTTTCTTGGAGCGACTTAATAAGGGACATTAACTTTTCGCGTTCCTCAGGCTTCATCTGTGATTTGTTAGTTTCTAATTTTGAAATCAGTTTCTTCTGTTGTTCAATTTGTTCGCGCATCATATCTTGCTTCCTTTTTCTAAGATCACCCATTAGTTTTATCGCTTCCTTCTTTTTCTCTTCTTGCAGTCTTTTACGACTTTCTTGGGCCGCTAGCATTTCTTGACTCTTCTTTATAGCTTCAACGGCCTTTATAAAATATATACAAAATAAATACTATGCATACACATACGTCAATTATTTCGTTAACTATTTAGTATTTTTTCAAACCTGAACTTTATCCTGCGCTACTTCAGCTTGCTTTTTTAACAACGATGGGGTGTATACAGTTTTTGTCAGATTGCTGCCGGAGACAAGAACTTTTTCTTGTTCGAGTTTATCTGGTTCTTCGGTCCCTCCAAGACGATCTTTTAATGGTACTCTAGGTGCGCCACTGTCAACGCCATCCTCATTTTCCTGAATGCACATTAAAAAAGCAAAAAAATGTTAGGAATTTTTTTTTATATTAAAGCTTCCTACTTCATTGGCCTCCTACTTCTCCCAAAATATGTATTACCCCGACCCCAACTATAACTAATAGTAAATCAAGATCATAAAAAAAGTAGAACGTAGAACTAGAAACCGCTACGACGCCCCATGTTTCCCATGTACACTACCAACTAGATACCTACCTATACCGACTGATGCTGATAAAAGTACATAGTAGAGTATTTTATTGTATCTACTACAATGTGATAAAACTGTTTACCTCTGCTAAAATTATTAATATAACATACCAAATACACCTTCTTATAAACTTTCTTCCTAGACCGAGGATACAAGAGTAATAAAATATTCAAAACTGAGTCTTACTTTTTCTTTATTGTGCCAAAATACTCGGATAAATCGATTGTTAAGTACAGCTTCTGTACAGCGATAGGCAGCTTGGGCTTCCATAGGGCTAGAGAATGTTATTAGAGCAGCTTCCGGATCATTTTCAAAAGTGATTTGAATATTGATGATTTTCCCAAAGCGTAAAAAATGACTATTTAGATCCATTATATTATTTTGCTCGCGAGGAACTTTCTTCACTTCTAACGAACAATTTGCAAAATTCCTTGCTGGTTTAGCCCCCAATCGTCCGTGATCAAATCCACCTCGCCCACGTCCACGAGGAGCATGAATAAGCCCTCTTATCATGGGTTGATGCATTTGATGGGGACCTCTCATGTCTAAAACCATTGGGTTGGCAGATGGAACACCCATAACAGGAACACTTATTAATTCACGTTGGTGTGGCATTGGAAAAGGACCCAACGGCCGTGGGAGTATGCCCGGACGACATCTTGGTCCTGAATCAGACAAAATTGAAATTGCTATTTAGCCTTTTACTATATGACAGTAAGTCCATTAGCAATATATTTATTTTTCTCTTACCCATATGGCGAGGTCTAAAAGGAGGCTGTCCAGTCGGCCAACCAATTCCTGGTTCCACTGCAGGATTGTCAGGGTAATACTCACCTGTTAAAATTCCATTAATTCATAAACTTTTGTTATAAAAGTTACCAAAGCTTTAACGCTAATGGATTGTTGACCCCATAAAATTATAAAAAAACATAATTATTACCCATCAGTGGAACACTTGGGCGCATAATTTGTGGGGGCCCTGAGAAAATTGGCTGAGTCGGAAGATTTTGGCTAAACTCCGCCGCCTGTCGGTGCATATGAGCCGGAACTATTATATCTTCTAACACCAGAGGATCTTGTCCATGGTCATAAGGGCAAAGTTCTCCCCTCATACACAGTCCCCGCTCTACACATATATAATATATACAAATATAAATAACTGCAATTCCTGAGAGTGATATAATAACAAAAAAAAAGTTTCCTTACCGTCAAAATCACGGCATCTGTTCCCGACATTCATCGGCGTACTTTGCAAAGCCGTTGCATAACCTACTTCTATATTAAACAAATTAATTATTAAATTGGGCATTCAATTTTACAAGGAATGAGTGCAATAAAAGTTGCAAAAATAATTTTAATCTTACTGTCATTTTGGTCATTAACTCCCGGTCGAACGACAACACTTGGTAGCATTGGTTTCTCTTGCTCCGTAGTAGGTGTTTCTTCTTCGGCAACAGGAATTGGTAATAATGGATCTTTCTTTTCCAATTTATCTCCTCTCAATGGACTTCGTGATCTGTTACGATTTTGGGACCTAGACCGAGATGCAGAACGTGAACGACTGTGGTACGCTCTTCGATACCTTGGAGGAGTTCTACTCCTTGCTCGCGGTGAAGCAGACCGATTCCGTGCAGGAGAACGGGACCTTCTGAAATACCCAAACAAGAACAAAATGATCAATTTTTATAGTAATTCGTTGTATTTCATTAATCAATTACAAAGATAGCATTCAATAAATTGTAAATTGTAAACGAGTTAATGCCAATTGCAATAATCAAAGTGTTTAGTTAGGAGTTAGGTTGTTAGATATTCCGACCCGACCACTCGGCACTCTGTTGCACACTGATAGCTTTGCTATACAGGTAATACATAACCGAATACGACTGCAGCATGCAGCGAAGCAAGCAAGCCAACTTCAATGATTTCTACTGTGCGGCTAATTGACAGAACTTGATATTGGGCTACAATTCAAACTTTCCCGTAACGAATACAATGTGCATCCATGAAGTGCGCCTGCGAAGCGATTGCCTTGGCGTGGGAAGCTACAAATGTATCACCCGTGCCTTACTTTCAAATTTCAAATTCGTTTCAGTAGCAATCTAATAAATAATTTGAGTGTGAAATTATCACAATCGGCCTTCAGGCTTTATCAATAAGTGCGTTTTATTGAGTACTACACTGCACTGGAAGCGTGGGCTGATGAATATCTGCGATGTAATTGTTTTCGCGTTTTTCCTTTATAAAAGTGTTAAGGTAAGTCACAAGTAGCTTTTCTAAATGGAATTAGACGGGAATAATTATTACTTGAACTCCATTTTACCTATTTTGTCAAATTTTGTGCGTATTCATTCTTCATGAACTGTACATTATGTGTAAATAAAAAGTTCCTTTCTAAAATAATTAAATTACTTTCTAGAATTTTGGATTGAGGGGCCGGCTCCATAGGACCTCAAGGAGTCCCTGGGCACTGAAGGTCTCAATTTTACCAAAAAGTAAGTCTGCGCAAAATAAAATCCTATATAACAAAACTGCCAAGCCACTATATACAGCCCGCCCGAGTGAGTGCAATGTTGCACAATTGTAATAAATATCCTTATAAAC
>JAQFYC010000133.1:0-82541 GCA_034694165.1 Tomocerus mixtus | reverse complement strand
GTACTAATGAGCCGCCTCCTCTATGATCCATTCATATCATCTCTAATGCTTCCATGTTTCTCTTCAAATGTACAGATTAGAAGGATACAGCCATAAAGGAGTAATTCCCGAAAAGAGTTAGCGTCAGTCTACCAAGAAATACAAGCGATTACGAGACCATCATGGACCATAGTCAGCTCAGTTCAGTTCAGTGGAGTCAAGTGAAGTGAAGTGAGCTTCATAATAATAATGCAATGTTCAATTTTCAATGCTCAGGTTCATGCAATACAGAATACAGTACAACATTCAGCATCAGACCAGCAGCGGCAAAACAAACGTATTCCGCCCAAGGAGCCGCATCATCCACTCCCACCTCAGAAGACCATCCTTTATTCTTCATAGACTCAATCTCAGCCACTCGCTCCTCTCACATACACAATAGCAACCAATACCTATTCTATTTGCCCATCGCATCATCATCATCATCATCACTAGCAACAGCAGCATCCTCATCATCTACATCTTATTCATATTAATATCATACTCTACTCTACTCTGCTCCATCTCACACAATATTATTATCATACCTGCCCTGTATCTGTATACATATTATTATTAGGTATCCATTATTTGCTTCGATACATACTTTACATTAACCTATAATACTTAACTACAATTACAAGTAGCAGCACCACTCTCCTTTGTCTACATTATACAGGTGTTTATCTATGTTCTACAATACACACACACTTATTACTTGGCTACCTATGTAATATGTACTATAATGTTAAGATAAATATGCAGATGCACTAATCGTTATCTTAAGGAGCGCTAGCAAGTGTGCTCACATTTACTTAACACAGTGTAATAATCAATAACAACAATGACCATACTATCGGTCTATCATTTTCTATTGTATTGTGCTATCAATGTACTTTTATGTAAGCAGCACCTACCTACTCACTTACTAACCAATAACTAATAGACTAGACCTGAACTGAATTCTTTGCTTCCATCTATTCCTCCCTCATTTCATATCTTCACAAGTGTAGTGAGCGAGTAAACTTATTTGTGTAATATTTTTATATCACAAATACACTTGCAAAGATACTCAATACAACAATACATTCCAGATAGTACTTACTGACCATAGCAGGTGCACTACAGACTGCAGCGCTCCTTCAAGTCAAACCATTCAATTCAAAACACCATTCCACACAATCTCATCTCTTTACCTGTCCTCATAACTTCTTCATTCTCTTTACTTTATACGGTCCTCCGTATCGTATCCGTAAAATTTATACGTATTTGTACATACAAAGTATCTATTAAACTAAAGTCGAGACAAACACATGGACGCACAAATTGGAATGATATCTTTGTATACTACTGGATCCATCGTTAGCGTCAAAGTATTTATTAAGTAGGTAGGTAGGTAGTACTTGCTTTTTCTTGATAATGGACATTATATTATAATGTGTAATTGTGTACTATGTTTGGATTTACTAATAGCGTTTAGTTAGCTCACGTACGTACGTGTTAGTCTGCGATTACATTACAAGTAAGTAGGCACAAGACAGGCAGACAGGCCATGCCAGGCCAGGACAGGACAGTAGTAGAGAGGAAAACACATATACTAAATATAATATGTGTTTAGTCCGTATATGTACATGATCAGTTCACATAAGATATTATGTTATGTAGGTAGGTACTACCAATCCATCCCTATAGAAAATGTAATCAGAATCTTGTTTCTACACATTGAAATCCATTATAATACACTTAGAAATAGTTGCGATTAGTTTACTTCCAAGACAAGGTCCGCCATACCATACCATACCACTGCATGCCATACACTACATACACTACACTACATTACAATGTCTATTGTGTATAAAGACTGAAGATGGATACATAAATATTATTACATATTAGTAGTATGTACATATAGAGATAGAAGATACTGGATTGAAAGATGCTGTGTAATATAAGGGAAGAGAAGACAGCATGCAATCCAAAGTCAAACCAAAAAGACGGCTCTCCTCAGCCTACGTACATATATATACTTATACGTACTGATACTACATGCACACATTATTACATGAGCCGAGAAGAGAACAGAGCTACATTATACATTTCCCATGACTGCATAATATCCACATTTTAGACATAAACTAACACGACTCATTTATCATTCCCCATTCTTCATCATTACGACCACTACTGCCATTACTTTACAAACTGTAGAGCATATCCAACACCAATTCTCTATCTATCTCTCTTAATTCCATATCATATAATATATACCCAACCTATTTAAGAGAAGCAAGAAACACTATACACTACTACTAGTAACTATTGTACTAACTGTTCCTACTTATTTAACATTGCATTATTAAAGAGAATTTGATCTGAGTGAATATATCCTTTTGTATCTGCTATTCATCTATGTAAATTGTATACCTAAATAGTTTACTTACTTACTTATGTACTTACATGCTCATATAAATACTACTACCTCCTTCCTTCCTTCGCTTTTATATAATATACTTTATAACTCGCCCTATAGATAACTATTATTCTACTACATTTTCTATGTTAAGCTGCACATTGTATATTCTACGGGTCTTCTGCCTCTTTCTCTTCATTTGTATGTGATTTGATTGCGACTGCTATTATTTCTCCTCTTATATAGATACTCCATTTATTCCCTATATGCATAGGAAACTGGCATTATTGGACTTCATTTACCTAGGCATACTTATTTTTTATATTAGATTGGTTTACGTAGGTGCTTTCCCACGTAAACTATTACGTACAGTAATAGTAGACGCAATTCCTTATTCTTTAATTTATTTAACTTAATCTCCTAAGCGTTTTGGTTTTGACTGTCTTGGTATCCTTTGAGTAGGTAAAGTAAATACATTTAGTTTAGTACTAATTCCAAAAGCAGGATTGGCTTGGATTTTGCTCACCATGCATGCCTCTCAGCAGCAGAAAGTTACGTAGTTAGAGTTACCATCAAAGTACAGCGATTGGGTCCACGCCCTTTTCTACATTTCTTGCCCTCTTTTGTCTTTTTCCTCATTGACCATAAACTTTGTCATCCATAGATTTAACTACATTATGGAAGTTTGGAACATCAGCGATTTCCTCTTTTTCATTTTATTGCCAAATAATACATACGTTTACTACAGGCAAATGACAGAGCTAACAACTGTGAAGAGCACATGGTCAACGTTGGCCACCCAACAACAAACAATCAATTTCACTTTATACAAAGGCACTAAACATAACGTAAAACAATCCGAGTTTGCCTGTGCTGCATTCATAAAATCTCGACACAGGACAAGACTAGGCGCACCTCAAACAGTTTACTCACATTAGTTTTAGTATACAAATTTTCTCAAGTAAAGAGTCAAGACTAGTCTCATCTTCAATCTCCACGTTTCCTCCATTTATTACTAATGCATGTCACAGCAGATACAAGACAATACAAACAACTACAACGACAACACTGTTAATGTAAATACCTAAACTAAAGTGTTAAACTATCTTCGATTATTACATACTTATCGTGTAACCCATGTGCATTATATACACACTTAATAACATGTACGATCCTACGTGCTTGTAATCATGTATTTTTACGGCTACAGCAAGAATTTCAAAGCTTAAACTCCCATTCTACATAACATGAAAAAAATATTATAAATATCGTTAACAATGCAAAACTGTTTAATAGGAGCAATTAATCTTTGTGCATTTTAAATAAAGTCATTTATCTGTATAATACGAATAAGGTTAGTTACATTATAGTCCAATTACAAATAGAAAAGAGTAATAATGTATAAATATTTAATGGTTAAACAATCCTGTAGCTAAACTGTGACACGACACTGAACTACTACTCTAGAAAAATTAGTTCTAACAAATTGAGAAGCAAAGCCAGCTAAAAAATACACATGGGTAGATATCTAAATGTGTAACATTCATATTGTGAGAAAAATCCAAAGCGCTTTTCATTTTATGGGATATAGAAACTGACACAGATACACATTGGAAACTTGTGTACATATATATTAGCAGCAGTTGTAAAATTAGGGAGAAGATGCCAAACAAATTGGTTGCAGACAGAATAGTAGAATTGGTACATTCCTATAGTGTACATTATATGCATGTGTGTCTCCTATGGATATTTATCTCAGTAGATTTATCCTTACAACAGCTACACGCATTAGCAGAAGAACATAAAAACATTCATAGGAATAATAAAACTGGATTGTGTTCCTTCTGCACTTAAGTTTGAATGTTGAAGGTAGATTAAATGAGGAGCTGCATATGAAATCCTATGTATTTAATGAAGATATATTATTTAGATGTACTTAATTGTAGATGCATAGATATGTTAACATAGTGTATCTTCATATACGCTTAAACATGCGGATATGCGATGGAATGAAGAGAAAAAAGTAATGAGAAAGGGAATAAATTTAAGTTAAGAGCATTGAGGTCATGATAATTGCGCTGTAGTAGCAGTCCTACAAGAATTATCATTATTATTATTATTTATACTATAATAATGATGCTATACTAGTTAGTTATCAGTCACATTCATATGAATAAAATAATGTGCATTGGATTCAGTCTAGAAGAAGATTAGCCACGACGATAGCAAATAATATTAAACGTGCAAGAGGACAGGATGGGATAGGTATTCATTGTTAAAGTAATATGGATATGAATCCGTGCCGGGTCGCTGTTTGAGAGATTTGAATTAACTAGCAACATTAGTAACTAAACTAGCAGCCACAAAAATTAAAAGGGGATTCTTCTCCTCCATATCTATTTACTCATTTTACAATGGATTTTTTGGCTATACCTATCCGTTCACTTGGGCAATTCGAGTAACATTTTGGTCTTGGTATGTTATATACGTATTTAGACGTAGCCAACCAAACCAACCTTCGTCTCACTCACTCAGTCACAATCGTATCATTGTACTGTGCAAATTCTTCATATGCATGTATCTGTATAGGGATCCCAAATCTAAACCACATAAATAAATAAATAGGCTCAAACAAATATCTTCTACATGTGTTCAAAAGAAGTTACTTGTACGATACATACACTTGTACTTGTACCTAAATGTATTTGCCAAGCTACACTATTATTTCCTACATTATTAGTCCGAGTTATGTCATGCTGATGTCTGATCTTGGCTCTTCTAATAATCTGTAAAAATTCAAGTGCATATACTGTATTTAATTGAAAAGATGTATCTACCCTAATATAGGTATGTGTAGCTACCCTCTATTATCTATCAGCAAAAAATACTGCAATATTAGTTCCTTGTTATAAGAGAACACTAAAAACCGTATAGGTGACTAAAGTTGGCAATAAAATTTCCTTAATTGCCTGGAGTGTCCATAATAAATAACTTGGTTAGCTATTCATACACTAAATATATATATTTATGTTTTAATATGTTAGTTATAGATATGCAGCTGTAGAGAAGTGCATGACTAATAATATTATTCATGATTTTTAAATGATAAATTGAATTATGTATGTATATAATTATTACTACTGCTTACATATCAAGTATATATTGTATAGGTATATATTATAATAAAGAATTAAAATGATATTAAAGGTTAAGTGTCTCGGCATGTAAAGTTAATGGAGATGTTAACATGTTATGGCAATACATAATGTACTATTGTATGGATCAAAGAGAATTGGATTAAGATGAGATTGGGAATTTACATATGTAAAGATAGATAGTGTAATAATACAGTCGATAGAAGCAAGATACATATGTAGAGATAGTTAATTGACAAAGCAAGTGAAGATGGGAAGGAAATTGGAATGACAATGAGGGACGAGTGTTGTTATTTGTGTGTGTGTGAGTGAGTTCTGAAGTCTGAGTGACAATGAGCTGTGGTGTAGTGTAATTGAGAATAAGAAACGTAGTATGTCTGCCTGTCTGATCTGTATTCTGTATATGTATGTATTTATATCGTATGAGAGGATGAGATTGATCATTTCGTTCAATGAAAGGCTGCTGAGAGAGGAGGAGAAAGAATATTCGAGTCAAAATTGTTTAAAATCTATAAATACATATCCATGTCGACATCAAATAGTTATTCAACAGATTCGGAACATCTGGATCTTGTGGGACAGAATAGATCTCTGAGAAAGAGTCATTGCATTGCATTGAGTGAGAGTGAAGCTAAGGAGGAAGATAGCTAGGGATTGATATTTACTTATATGTATTTAGTAAGAAGACGAAGTTGGTAGTTTCAGTAGTTTGGAGTTTGAGAGAAAGAAAAGGTTCAGTTTATCGTATGTATCGTAGTTATCTGTTTGCATCTTTATCTGTAGGTAAGTTAAGTTAACGTAAGTTAAGTTCCCGTCTAAAGCTTTCATTCAGTTCAGTTCAGTTGGGCTGATGTGATATTCGTTAGAATTAGTAATACATAGGAATGAGATAATAATATGTTGGTTGGTTGTGACTAACTAATGGTAAGTACATAAATACATATCACATTCACTTGAGTATAAGGTATGTATTGAGATATAAGTATTTGTAGGTACTTACATATATAAATATAAAAGTACTGTAGAAGGAAGAATCGAAAAATAGAGTCGAGAGGATAATAATTGTGGAGTGCCGACACCAGAACTACTTTAACTTGACTGTGTCGGTCTCTCTCTCACTTAATTGGCATACCAAACCCTCCTTCTTTATATCCCTTCGAGATGATCTCTCTCTACATCTTTCGCTCTCTTTTACATATGTGTCAATCGACTGTAAATTTTGGCGACTGTCTCCACTAATTTGTTCCACACCAAAAATATCCACCACCAATCACTGTATATCTTTCTTCTTGGAACTCCACCAGCTCATCAAATACCTACAGCTAGCTTACACACTCACTAAACGTTCCATTAAGACGATCCGATTCACTCTCTTTCGAACAGAAGCCCTATAAATATGTTCTTGCCACAAACAAACTTGATCCGAAATCAGCAAAAATAATGTACACTGCCATTCTTTCCTTCCTTCTACTACAAACATCACTCCAACTCTAGTATAGCAAACTAGAACTATATCCCATAAATATTGTACCTACCAACGCTTCCTATGTATTAGCTACTAGTTATATCAGTACACGACAATGCACAAGTATCTCACTTCACTTACAGATAGATTTGATTTTTTTCTCTCTTTACATCTCATCCTCTCTCTATATATTATCTCATTCACTTCCAAACCAAAAAACTTTCCTTCACTTTTCTGCAATCCATTTCATTACGACTTCTCCATACTGACATATGTATGTAGTGTGTTGATGCTGACTATACCGATTACTATTTACGTAAGTATTTACTCATGTACCTACCTAGTACACATGTTCATCTAAATAAAACTAAAACTACTACTGTACATACAAATACAAGCATACTTCTTAGGTTAGCTACACTTAGAGTTATGTACCTATGAACCAACATGTGTATGTATTATATCTACGATAGAAATAAAGATAGCAAGATGGATAGCCAGATATATTATACCTAGTAAATAGTACAACACTCATTCCAAATCATTCTCAATCCTATTGCTTTTCTGTCTTCCCTTTCATCATCATCCACTTCTTCCTTTCACTTACATTTGTTCTTATAGTTCCAGCAATTATAGAAAAATAATACTAACTACCAGATCCATCCAATTTCTTGTGAATTTACATATGTTCAAGATGACGGCGCTACTGACATATACAAAAACATATTGCTTACATACATAGCATGCGGATACGATACACTCAATCTCAATAGTTCTCTAAGAACACTCGAACAACTCAGAATGACACATGTAAATCTAACGACTGTATCATTTACTTCGTATTTTTTAGTTCGTTCGTCTCATCTCGACATAAATATAGTATTACATGCAAACAGTACAACAAGAAATACAGCACAACAAACATACTGTATGTATTACTCGTAGAAATACACACACTATACAAATATAAGTAAATACATGGCATGACACACTCTTTTCATTCGCTGACTAACAGAACAGGAGCCGTTCTGTTGTATTTGTACTTGTACTATTACTTCTAAGCAAATGTAATGTAAACTGTAAACTGTAAACTACTTAAAAGAGTGCATTGGAATTGGACGATGATCATAATGATGATACTCGAGATTGGGATCCCGTCCCGGCCCAGTATCATATGATCTCACGTACCTAATCAATTCACCTATACCTATTACATCAAACCAAACCACATCCTACATATATATGTTTTCCACATCTATTTATGTACCACACACGTAAATACTCTTTCTAATCCAATAAACTACAAACATATATTTGTTATTACACAAATAGACAGTCTTACTCTCACATTTAGCAAAAACTTGTGCAACATTTCGCATTAGGTAAATGTTTAGCTTGCAATTAGTCTATGCATGTTTAAATACACATAAATAGATAATCTGTGCCATGCAGACTTTTTGTGTGCAATATCTATAAGGGTTAGAACATACATAATATCTAAAGAGTCTGCTGTGTATTTCTGGTTGTAAGATCCTCAACAGGAGCAGAGCTTGATCAACTTATCAATTTGACATGTGTCCCTTCCTTCTCGTGTATTAGGTAGTTGCAACAATTATTTCCTTTCATACACACCACACCATCCACTCACTTATTTATCATTGTTCCATAATAACTATCGTAATGCCTGTCAAGTTAGACTAAAGGCCAGATCAATCACAACAAAACATAAAGTAAGGCTCGCCTACAGTCAGCAGTATACATTCTGTTCTACAGTGGAAATTAGGTGAGCACGTATCTAACGAAAAGATGGATAAGAAAATATTAGTGAAACTAATTAACCAAAGTCATTCATTAGTGGTTTGGCTTCCTCTCCTCGTCTCTGTGCGTGGCTTGGCCTGGCCTGGCTTGGCCTGGCTTGGCTTGGGTTGCCATTACACAGATATACTGGTTAGGTCTTAGCTAAATAAGTAGTTAAATAGTAGTTGCACTGCATATATATCCACTGCACCGACTTTAACTACCTAATATAAAGAACTATATTGTTATGATGATGTTACTAGTTATGCTGTTCCACTGCTCCATATCTTGAACACTCTACCTGTTTTTCCTCATCTCGAGATAAATAAGCCAACTGAGCCCAAGCCAAGCCAAGCCAGGCCAGGCCAACAAGTAAAAGTAATAGTAAAGAGTGAGATTCATTACTATAACAAGAAATTATGTAACATAACATACCTAACCACTTTAGTGCACCACTCTGTATAATAGTGAACAAACGTGTCTTATAGACACACTTATTATTACATAAGTATAAATGGACATAGATATACATATACATGCGTATTACACAGTGCCACACAGACATGGATTTAGTTAGACCCGTACTTACTAATTGTATTAAGGGTAGGTAGTAGGTACCCGTTGTATGGTCCCACACTATTGTACAGTCCCATATCCTTATATAGTAGTTGTCTTCCTTCCGTACTCAGTCCAGTCTTACTTTACTATTAGATAGTTACAAGAGGACTGCACTTACAGTGTACTTACTCCTCAGTTTTATTAGAATTAGAAGCTCTCAACCAAAGAATGGAGCAGACCAAACCGGCCTAGACAACTAGACAATGCAATGAGAAAAGGAGGAAGAGCTCCTTTATAAAATGATGTTATAATAATGGTGAGAGTGGTTTGCTTTTCATTGCAATTGCACTGTATCTAATGTGGGTGCCTTCTTATATAACGTATTCATAAAAAATTTAAGTCAACTTTCGTGCTAATATAGAGTATGTATATAGGTTATGGTTTTTGATAGTCTAATCCCCTCCACACCATTACATAATAAGTATGTACTACGACTACATGGATGGATAATAGTTTGTTCTTGTTCTGTATATAGGCAGGTAGGTAGAATCAAGTCAGAATCAAGTTAAACTGCTAAACAAGAAATAAAAAGTGCACAGCTATTTTCATCTTTAACTCAGTCACTCACTGTGTTAGGTGTAGAGAATTGCTAAATAGGAAGGGGAGCTCTGGAGCTGACTGATAATAATATTAAGGGAGTTTGTCTTGGCTCGACTCGGTTTTTCTTTGGCTTGACATGACGTGGTGGATGAAATGATACGACGTGTTGTTGTACTATAACATTACATAATTCTGAATGAATGGATGTATAACATCACTTCTTTAGGTACATAGAGACATGATACTGAATTACATATATTATATACATAAGCAAGGTAGAAGTTACATAAAAGTTAGGAATGCTAATTGGTATAGGTATAATATTATAGGGATATACTTTATAGCAATAGATTTCTTGTAGTCCAGACTTCAGACTGTATCCGAATAGAATCTGTTGCATTGCATTGTGTAAGTGGAATCTAATCGCGTAACTCACCATTAGCCAGGTTGAGTTAGGCTGGAGGACACAATGGAAGTAATGGGGAAAAGAGGATTTTTTGTGGGGAAATTGTGCACGGTCTTTACTACCAATATAATGTATTGACAGGCGAATCAAGAGGAGGATAGGGATGCATGGGGATGATGAAAAAGCCAAAGAGTCAGCCTGGAAAATCACATTAGGCAGCCGTCACATTCCCTAATACCTATCAATGGGGCTTATGTTATATTATGCGAGTGAGGATCCAAGGAAGTGTAGGTTGTAGGTAGGGAGTATTGTAGGGGCATCCAGACTATTGTCCTTTTAGTGTCTAATATAATAATGCCACTAATGTATGTGAGTGCGAGTTCGAGATGATTGTATGTCTATGTCCTTTTCCCCGTCTTGTCCATAAACTACTACGTACAATATATACTACTGTGCTGTACTGTACTGGAGGATTCAAATTATAAGTCTGTAGTAGAATAGGGTAGCTATTAGGTATTAGGCAGGCACTGCACTGTTTGTATTTGTATACCTACGTGCGGTACTTCCACTTTCTAAGAGTAAAGTAGAGTTATTCCAATCCAACATCCAACGCAACCCCGCGTCTGTCCATAGATCACACAAATAATAGTAATAGCCAAACACAACAGAACATCACACTGTTCATGTTTGATGTTCATCCTCATATGATTATTATTATTATTATTGCCATTGCTCTATCTCTCTTTATGCATTTCTATATATCTGTCTGTAGTATAGAACTATATCTCCATATAAAAATTATATTGGCATAAATGCTCAAAGTGCTTATTTGCTTACATTTAGGGAAGTATGTGTGTAGCTCTAACTTTATGACTATGATATATTTTATATCTATTATGAATACCTTCTTTACTGCACAACTTGACATAACTTTACTGCAGTAAATGGTAAGTAAGTAGTGGTTGAATCCCTATTGTTGTTAATGCAAAGGTAACTTATACGTGAGCCTATAAACCTATAATATACCAGAACGTAAGAAAACATAAATAAGATGGATAAGTATACTGTGTAATATGTATTTACTGTAGTAGTGGACATTAGCCAAGTTGGCTACTTTAACTTCTCCTTGCTACTTCTCTATTTGTATTGTATTCGTTTGGTTTGTATCTTATAATAAATAAGTATCTACCTATGATAGATTTCAAGTAAAGTTAGGTATCCTAATCACAGGTAGTGTGTATTACTGCTTTGCCATAAGTATTTTATTTTCATTACACTTAAACTACGTTTTGAGAGCGTCTGCCTACCTTTTTACGTTTCTTTGGCTTATAATAATAAATAATATAATATGTATAGTAGCTCTGACTGTGTATAATAATATGGGTATCTATTGTATCTGCATTATTATAATGTAGTAGGTATGTAAGTAGCATTATCTTGTATATTGAGTGAGTGTTGTGTATGCTTTGCTTTGCTGGGTTTGCTAAGCTTGACTTGGTCTGCTCTGCTCCACTGAGTGAGTGAGGAGGACTCAAGGGTGATTAAAGGGTTGAAGATTAAAATACACGTGTAAAAAACAGGGAGAAGTTTTATATCTCTTGACGTAATTTCCGTTTGGCATTAGGAGTCATAAATTTTTCAAGGGCGACTGATTTTCTCCAGCTCGCTCACTCAGTTCTGGAAACTCACTCACTCACTCAGTCGATTCTTGTCTATCAAAGCCAATCCAAGCCACACTACACAAACAATAAATGGCTTGGCTTGCCATAGCATGCATAGATTTAGCTTTACTTACATTTAGTTTACATCGAACACAGAATTGCTTATTAGTCCATAGGAGCCAAGCCAAACGAAGCCAAGCACGGAGTATCTAGTTATCTAAAGGGATATCTACTATTCTATTATATATCTATCTAATATTAATTTTACATACATTGCATAGGTAGGTATACTACTACTTATGTATGACCAAGAGACAAGACACGACTAATCTATTTCACTTTTATACTTTACATGACCAAATCCATAGAGCATTCAATGCAGTCCACACATAAATATTCCCACCAGATACCTAAATACATTAACATTTCCTTGCTAGTTAGCACTATTAGTTACAGATACAGTCTTAAAGTATTTTTTGCCATGTTCCCTCACAATAACAATAAGCAACTAATAATCATTCCTATCGTAAGTAAGTTTAAGTGAAGCTACATCAATTCCCTTTCGTCTTCACTTCACAGATTCACAGCCCCTCTTCTAAGCTACATATTATGAACGTAATAAAAATATCTGTATACTTAGAGAGTATGTATAAATCGTATTTATAAATGTACGTGGCAACATAAATGATCATTGTTTGGTATTACGGCAGTTGGAGCAATGTATTTATTGATAATGCCACAAATCGTAATAATAACTATCAGTAATATCAGTAATATCCGTAGGAGACAGAAAGAAAGATACGTGGAGTGGAATGGATTGAAGCCAGAGACCAATTGCAACATTAAATTCTGTTGATGATGATCCATTCCTTCGCATTTATATACTTTACTGTCCCTATGCTTGTTAATACTCCACTTCTCCCTATATTTATCTCTGGTCTGTCCATTCTATCATGTACATATATTGTGTAGCTATTTTCTCGAAAGTGTAATTGAGGGATAGTGCCGAGATTTAAGACAAGTCTCTTTGAAGTCAAAGTCAACTGAAAAGACTCCCACCCTAGATAATACCACATAGAAATATGATCCCTTCCTTACCATGCATTGGATTCCCTTATATTTATTCATATACACAACTAAGCGTCCTAATATACTTTTTGTGAAGGACCAACAATCTTATTTCCTTCGCATTACATCACATCAAATCAACAAAATGCCGAACTTAAGAATTTTATATTTATTGACGACTCCCAAATATTTCTATCCTTTTCTTCGAGCCGCCCTTCTTGAAGCCTCCAACTCAAAAGCTCTACTAAAATTGTTTAACAATAGCACACCATATAACTCTTAAATTTCAAATAGAGATTTATTAATAGCATATATCATGGTATTCTAAAAGATATTATGATATACTTATTATGGTTTTGCTATCCAGTTGCATATTTTTTGCTTATAACTATTAAAATATTGCACATTTTATGTAGGTACAAATTGTAGGTAGTAAATATAATGGACAACCGAAAAATATGCACCTGTATACAAAGGGTGTACTGTAGGTGCTTGCTTTAAATAAGTTAGAGTATTAAAGTTGCATAAGTTCTAAAAAATCTAGAATTTATTTATTAGCATGAAATGAAAAGGATGTGCATTGCATATATATTGCATAATAATATAATATCAGAAGGATAATATCGGTTTGTCTTGTTGAACTCTTAGTGAAACAGCTCTCACTCGAGTCAAAGGAACTGAACTGACAATCAAAGTTGAGGCAAGGAGAGCTTTTCAATTTCTGAACTGCTGTTCATTGCCCTACTACTTGTATCTAACTTGTAGTCATTACTACTACTTACATATTATACTAAATACATACTCTTTTAAAAGTTCGCAATGTATTTATATGTACATATGCATGTAACTAAACAAAAGTAAGAACATGCGATGGAATAGCATGGTGAAGGAATACTTACTATTACTAGTGAGTTCGAGTTAGGTGATATATGTGAGTACCAGCACAAATTACCTATTCTCTGTTGTGTATCATAATATGTCAGTCCATCCAACTCCTGTGAGTCATGTGGGAAAAAATCCAATTCATGAGACAGATTATATAACTATGCATGTTCCATCGTATCATCATTCATCAAGAAACGGAAACTTTTTCTCACTGGTGGTTGCTCACACACATCAACTCAACATCAAATCATTTCTTCCACCGTCCCGCATGAGCATCCATAGCAAAGATTATTATTACAGAATAATATAAACTAAACTAACTGAACTGAACCACCTAGAGCAGAGCAAACTTAATACTTAATACATAGAGACCTCACTCACAGCACTAGCACTAGCACAGCTACAAATAAAAATACTTATATTATCTACCTATTAAGAACCAAAGGAACTTAACTTAAGTATCTCTTCTTGTTCTACTCCATTATATCATGTATTTACTACTTCCAGAGTTGAAGAACGGACGACGGACTCATTCGACTTTATTCCTTCCTTCCACACACACACAAACTCTCAAAATCTACTCAACTCAACTAGAAAAAAATAAACAACTTCAGAACCATTAATGTATTTTTGATGAGGTATAAAGAAATGATGATTTCTCGTCTATAAGATTTTCCTTGGTCGGCCACGGACAAAGAACAAGAGCAAAGCATGTCGATACTCTATTCTATGTACACTAATAATCACCACACCATACCATACCATAATACACATCAGATACTACATATTAGCTATTAACTCACTCTTTATCTGTATAACTATCATTCCATATCTAACATTAAGCTTATTCAGACATAAATATACTAAGACTCCTACTAATATTACGTAATGATTCCAAACATAACCGCAAACGTGTGTACATAGAATCGTAAAAGGAGGATCGGAAACAAAACTACAACTTTTAACTACCTAACTAACTAACAATATCTACAGATATCTAAGTATAAGTAGATGGAAGATACTAAGCACAAAGATATCTAATCTTCTTCTCCACATACAAATAAACACAAAAATCTTCTCATCTTAAGCAATGAAAAAACATTTATAGCATAACATAACATTAATTTCTTAGAAAACTACCTATAATTATCTATTGTAAAAGAAATTATTTATTTAAACGCTTCTACGCGTAGGCTACCGAACCTATCGATTACAATACTATCTAAATGCGCATCTAAAACTCTATTTAATTTACTTTAGTAGCAAACGATACATAATACTTACTTAATGGTAGCCATTTTCAGCCATAAGTAACTCAGCTCATTATTTATTTATCCAAAGTTTTGTTACCTTTAACTTTAACTACTGTTCAGTTCAGCTCAGTACATATTTGAGAATATTAATATCTGTCATTAGGATTACGCTCATAAAAATATTGAATTTTACTAATCGCAAGTAGTAGTTATATACAATAAGTATTTAGTAAGTAGGCAGTCAGACGCTGAGCTTAGCTCGCAGCTACATAGTCCGATCACTCAGTCGGCGTCTCCGACTAATTCACATTAACTCTAGCGTCGGCTAAATTGATGAGATGGCAAGCAGTAAGTAGTTCTCTAATCACTAATGTGTCTACGAGAGAGCTTCAGTTTAGACTATCAGCATCAATATCTTTGAATGGCACGTCCATCCGAGATTTATCACCATCCATCTATTTCTATCCTTTTCCTATGTACATAACATACTTTACAGTATACAAGTAATGATTCTACATACAACCATAAAATATCCAATTACTCTTACAATGACTGTAAATAGTATTATGGACCACTATATTGTTATGATGTTAAAAGATTTGAACTACTTTAAAACTACTATTTAAAATATGAGCGAGTAAATTAATTCATAAGAGCAGTTATGTAGTAAGTGCATATAATACATACACACAGATTGTATTTATGTATGTAAATATGTACAGACATTAGTTAAATACAATTACTACTATAGCAGAGCAAGACATAGAAAATTTGTACTACAAATTACTGACAATGAAATGATGTTCACATGTGTCTCAACCTCAATACATTGAAAGATAGGAATAGGAACTTAAGTAGTTATATGTATATTGTATATATGAGAATAATGGACAGATTTATCTTTAATAATGCGATTAGTGTGTACGGGTACATTAACAGAAAATAGATAGAGATGGAAAGAAGAGTTTGGCAGCTATTACTATACTTATAGTATAGAATAGCTCACAGATCAGATCAGATCACATAATCAGAAGAAAGGAGAAAAACAGAAAAGGGAAGAGAGGACCAAAGAAGTGATTAGGAGCGGAATATCAACAGACCTCCACTGTGACATCTGATCAGAATCCCGATAGACTACAAGGGGCATCTCACTCTCTCACTCACATTCACATAACATAACAACCGAACAGACAACACCACACAGCCAGATCCCATCAACATTCATCCATACTAACTAATCCATTCGATCTCTTTAACAATCCTTTCCTATAACTCTAATACAGATACAAAATTCCCTTTACTGATTTGACAGTAGTACTCTAATGCCTTTCCTTCATATTTTTTTTCTTCTGCTCTGTACTTACTAACTACAGATTTGGGTGATCTCTATGTGTACCAACATACTATCACTATCTAATGAAAATGCAAATAAATAGCTTACACACTGGCATAGCAGTTAGTAGAACAAGTGAATGGATCTGAAATCAATGTATTTAGTATTTGTACTAATACAGTAATAATGCCAACTATCAAAAAACTCAATGGACTTAAGTAGCTACAAGATACTTATAGTATCTCCTCTCTTCAATAGTGCATAAACATCTCACATGGATTATATTCAAGGGCAGGACCATTGAAAGATGATCCGATCTTCGAGATTATCATATAAATATATCAGTAAAAGTGTGGGATCTTGTATATGGGATCTCATAAGTGAAAGATGCATTTTTACACAATACTTAAATATCTTTTATTATTAGTTAAGCGAGTGAAATATTAAAATGAGGGGAAGTATTTGAGGCTTAAATTTTATACTGGATATGTTTAATTAGATTGATACTTAGCATTGGAATATCTGGAGTTAAATACTAATACCATTAGCATTTTGTTCAAATGAATTATAATTGATCGCCATTATTAGCGTCGAGACGTTTCATTTTTATAATATTTTACATATCAGTTGTCTGGTTTTAATCTATTTTTTTAATTGATCTGAATGAATTTTTTTTTAACTATTTATCAATAACAATTTATAATAGATTTACTAAATGTATGTAACTACATAAGAGAGAAAGCTTAAGAGAATAATGGCCACACAGTTGTCAAAACCAACAAAATTAAGATACCTAAATGTACCAAGGCGCGACTGCGACACTAAACTATTATTTCATTTCATTGATAATTTCCAATGGGGGCAATTAAATTAGAATAGTATGAGAATAGTTTGTGAAAGTAATCAGGAGTGTCGTATAGCTAGACTGCTTTTGCTGACGAAGAGATTGTAGATCGTAATTAGCCAATTTAATTCAGGATGAGTCATCCTGCATGCATATTGCACATTTGCATTTGAAGCTACATAAAATAATGCAACATTCAAAGTAACTAAAGCTTTCCGTCTCATAACTCATCCTTTTCTGTATGTATATTATTACAGATATGTCACTAATAATGTGTGAGTACGTACGCATAGATACATACTGTCAATAATTCAATACTATTACTATGTCCTCTAACAATACCTATATATCTGTATATTAAGTAGTTAAAGGTTGATACATATACAGAAATTTAGTCATTAGCCGGAATATCCTGCATACTATAATTTATAGGAATACAGGGTTGGCTGGCACAAATTAAAATTGAAATCTGTCGAGAGTTGACTTCAGTTCGGTTTAATAATGCAGATCACTCCGTACACTCACTCGCATCACTATCAGTAGTGAGTTGCCTAAAGTTTAGTTTTAGAGAAGAGGAGTCCCACACCAGGCCAGAGAGGAGAAGAGAGGAGATCACACCACACCGAAAAGACAACCCTAGTTGAACTTGTTCCGATCTGATCACTCTCACGAATCGCATCACAACTTCTGTTCCCATTCGAATCCATTCTCCCCATTAGTTATTTATGTATAATAAACCGAGGTATCCTTTACATGCAAATTTATAATATCTACATACGTAGGTACATACTTACTACTTACATTACCAAATCAGTCAGAAACTGAGTGACTCAGTCTCACTGTCTCATCTATACTAAATTTTGAATGCATATATACATTCTACATACACTATTGTTCATATCTATCTGCATTTCTCGATACTTGTATGCTAATATAAGCAAATACATTTTCTGCTGCCATTTCTACATTTAAATTAACATTATGCACATACATCATCGTGTTTCTAATATATGGAGAGGTATCATGAGGCACTGCTCGAATTATAGGTAAGACATAGTTGACTTGACTGAAGAACTGAAGTGATGCAGACGGGGGAATGTGTAATGATTATTTGAGCTAAAATATTGTGTTGACCTAACGATAAAAGTAAGCCGAATAGAAACAGAAATGCTTTAAGCCTTGTACAGGGAGCTTATACAGAAGAGGATAGATGTGTCGTCATTTCCTTGTACTACAGATAAAACTAACGATGAGTAAGCATTCAGTAAATTGGAAGAAACTTTCACTGATGTGATGTGATGTGAATGTGAGTTGACTTAAAGGTGACAATTTTTCATAGAGATTCATTCATCCCCAAATAGAGATGAAAATACGACGCAATAATACGTAAGTATTAATAAACACCCAGAAATGAAACTAAATATAAAAGTCACCTATGTTTTAGTATAGAGAAGTTTGCTAATAATATTTACGTACATTAGATAAATAGTGTGAGCGATAGAAGCAACGTAAAAGTATGATGCTACAATATTTATGATGACTTTGAAGAGTTTGATTGAGTTTCTATGATTAAAAGCATGAACAAATTATAATGCAAGTTGGAAACTTTTTTTAACTTTGCTAGTTGAGTTCCCGAGTTGCTTATAAATGAAATACACACGTTCACTTCACTTTGCTCGGGAATAGTTTAATATTTGTACAGGAGATAGTTAGTTTAGTTGGATGGAAGATTGAACATCTGTAGTATAGTGAATTTGTAGTGTCTAAGTATTTGAGTTTGAATGTGATGTGAGAGTGAGTGATAGTGCTGAGTTTTATTACACGCTGTCAATGCTATAATTACATCTAATGAATATGCTTTGATGATTTCATCTTTCTCACAACGAAACGTTTGCTTGGTTTGATCGTCACATAAAATCACAGCCTTTCCTTTCATCCACATCCAAAAATGTCTACTTTATTTTATCTATTTGCATTTGGGTCGGGCTGGTCTGGCAAAGATGATAGCAGGAGATCACACAGTCAGTCAAGTCAACGCAAGTCAGCTAACCAAGTTATTGTGCCAATTTGAGTGCTTTCAGTTTGAGTACTGATTGTATAGCAATAGGTACCTATATAGCACCTGTCTATGCTAATATTAATATCAAAATAATAACTTTCTCTTATTTAGTATTATTTTATACCACACTTATAAATGTATCTTTACTATTAGAGCATAGAGACATAAAAATAATAAGCAGTAACTCAATATAAATTAATAATATGACATACCTATAAACATTATTATTATTACTTTATGTTAACGATCGCGTCTTTGAAAGTTTATCCTTAGAAAAGATACATTTTTACTAATTGCGTGATTCTCAGTGTTCACTAATGTTGAAAGTCCTAAGGTAAGTTTTACTTTTAAAATTCATATATTACATGATCACAAAATAATAAATTATTTATGTGTATCTTGCCAAGTGTTAATCACGTTTAGCCATTAAAAAGCTTGTATCAACTAACAATGAGCTGTGAAGGTAGCAATTATTTATTACAGAACAGCTAATAATACCACACATAAGTATTTAAGTATGTATACATAAATGTGGATGCGTAATACATTTCTCCTTCTCTTTTCTATTTATATTTGTCAAGATAGGTAGAGTTCTTGAAAAATAGAAAACAATTTAAATCGAATGGGCCGGTGAAGTCACTCTGTCTGGCACCAAGAACATAATATCCTATTTAAACCTCTATATCTCTGTATACACATCTGTTTCACTATTATCTGCTGGTACTAATATAAAAAACGTGCAGCACTCATTATACGGAAACCTTATATCTATACTGGTGTTACATATGTATGCAAACATCTTAAGTTCTGTTCTAAACTATTACTTTATGTAGGGAAGCTAGAGGCATTCGCAAAAGGTTTGATTTGATTAGCACATGCAAAATACAGTAGTTACATAAAAAACTATACAGAAACACACTACAGAGAATTGTTCACTCTAGAAACACTAAATATCTGCACAAAATTTCTATGTATCTTAAGTATACTAAAGTTAGCATCCTGTAATTTATAAGATGAGAAAAATGCATAGCAAATACATACACACATCCCAACAGACAAATACAGATAGCAAGCATATAGGTAAAGGTAAAGAGTATCCAAAGCCGAAGCCAACAAATTATGAAGATGCATTTTAAAATCTGAATCTGAATTCTTCCTGTCTATCTGTATTGTGTTATGTAGTAGATATGTTTGTTTGTATCTTCTTTCTCATTCATTCATTTTGTATACATAAATATCTACGTACCATAATATAGTACAAATACAGTGTACAGTACACTGGTGCAATACAAGCAAAGTGAAGTAAAAAAGAAAGAAAGGGGCAATAATACACAGATACACACAATACACACCTATCAGTACTTTACCTATTAAATAAGAACGTGGAAGAAGAGACACAGACACAACAGAACATTAACAGAGGAGGGAAGGGAACAAGAATAAGAATAAGTGAGTAAATATGTACAGATTGAGATAGAAGAACTGTCTATGTCTGTAGAAGAAGGAAAGACTGCTCTGCATCTTTTAATATGTTGTGTAGGTATATAAATAGCCTTGCATAGCTAAAATCCTTTCCATGCATATTTGAGTGAGCTCGCTAATAATGCCACAAATAGAACATACATATTATGTATATGATGATATAAGAGATAATATGAGTTGCCTATTGACTTGACTCCTGACGATGATAGGGATGCGTGTAGTCAACTAGTAAGCTTTATATATAGTAAACACATACTTTAATAATAAGTATATATGAGTATCAGACAATAGTATCTAAGAAGTAATTCCTATTAAATGGAATTGTATTTATCTTACCACCTACCTAAGTAGTACATAACGTAAAGCGATAAAGATACTCAATATCTATAATACAAACATCCCCTTATATCTGTTTGGTCATAATAATAGAGTGCGTAGATATTTAGTTTGGTAGTAGTAGTATATTATGTAGAGACGTCGCACGGTACGGAAACGGAATACAACTATTTATAAATTCCTATGAAAGTCGCCGATTGTCTTGTTTCAGTTGGAATGCAATGCAGTGCAGTGCAATGGAGCAATTAATGTTACTAGAATGATATCCGGCTTGGTTAGGCACTTAACAACAAGCCTGGCCCCAGAGAAAACAAAGAGGATCGACTTTTGTTCTAAGTAGGTACCCCCACAATATTACATTGTATATTATTCTGTATGGAATAGGGATAGATAGTGAATTTATCCAATGCATTACACTGCACTACAGAACAAAACAAGACAATGCACACGAACAGATAATGCTTACCATAGAACGAGAATGGATTGCTTTTTATTTACCATTTATATACTCTGGCTTTATGTAAACAACGTAACGTAAACAAATAAAATGTATTAACAAAGTAAATATTTATGTATTTCTACATGAACATGAAATAATACACGTAAAGAATAGTTCCACTGTAAATATGTGGATAGATATTGTATTTATGTAACATACATAAATACATTGTTGATAAAAATAACAATAATGATGCAGGTATCAAAAATAAATAGAATTGTAATATGATTATTGATATCTACTCTTTATGTAAGTAGGTAGGTAAGTAGGTACTATTTGTTTTGAGTAAGACTAGTACTATTTATATATCTTATTTGTAACATTTTTCAAAGCAGCTTACCTTTCTTAGGTATGAGAGACTTAAGGAGGAGAACGGAAGCTTCGTCAGCTGCCCAAGCGTGCATCTTCCGGTAGGAGTCTCTTCCCTTTTCTGTCAATTTGTCCCAGGGCTTTGGTTTGGACAATAGCTCACTGACAGTTCCTTGAGATAGGCCCAGGACATATTTAGCAAACAGTCGTTGTCCAATGTTATGTATTGATAAGAGTTCACGAACGCGACGAGCGATTTGTAGCGTGTCCAAACACTGTGAGCCAAACTTGTCCATATTGTAGCGAAGCATTTCCTGGAGTCGGGCCTCCATGGGGTCACTCTTTGGGATGAGGGAATCTTCGAAACGGAATGGGAGCCGATCATTTGGTCCAGAGTTGTTACCATTGAGTAGTGACGAGTTCTCATTCATATTCGAATCATTAAGGCTGCAATCATTCGGTGAGGATTGTTGTGGTGGCGGTGAGGAAGACTCATTGCAGAGATGATGTGGTGGGATATTCAGACTGGACGAAAGATGCTGTGAAGGGGGCGACGAGGCCAGTAACGAGCGCTCCAAAGAACGTCTCCACGTGGCCACGATTTCCTCACCCAAAAGTGAGCCAAATGCTTCCACAGGAAGAGCTGCTGGCCCCAGAAGAAAGCGAGGGGGGATTGAGTTCACTGGAGAACCTGAATAACCCAACCAGCACATCCAACACACGTTAGCTCACCTTTCTATTGTATATTCCAAATCTAACACTTTTATAATATATCTTCCTACATATAATAAATAGAATATTATACCTAATAAATATTATTTACAAGATCTACCTATATACATTATATACAATATACTTACATACATCCATACGTCATTGCATTCGTACTGGCTTCGCTTGGCTTTTGGCTTGACTTGACTTACGATTACTATTTAGTGTTTAGGTACATTATTTTGGTGGAGTAGCGCAGCACAGCAAACGTATGCACGTAAGTAGTATGTTATACTTATAATATGTATCTAGGCTCCTACTTAATTTCAACTCAACAGTTCAATTCAATTCAGTCAGCTCATAATATTTACTATCTACCTAAAAGATCTCTTCTGCCAAATGCAACTTCCTGTCTTCTATTTCCCTTGCTTGCTTGATCCGCTCAGACTTAATACTTTTACAATTATAGGTTCCACTGATACGGACCATCCTACATAGTTGCATACATACGTACTATCTGTATACGCAACACAGTATTAGAGTTATTAGTACGTGTATTGTATATTGTATATCATAGAAAAGGTTTACACGATTAGCCTTCAAACATGAATTATCAATATCAGCTTAAATAATATGTAGCTACTAGATATGTAATGTATATTCATACTATTGTTGTATACTGTATAAATATTATCTGATCTACTTAAACTTACTTGCTACTACTATTACATATGCATGTAAGTAGTGTAAAGTATAGTATAATTACTATCTATTTTATTAGCTTTGCATATATCAGTAGAAACAATTTATTTCTGTTAGTAATAAAATAAAACTAATACTCTAAAACTGAATGTAGTAATGTAGCTAGATGTAATATGTAGTTAGTTAGTTAGCATACAAAGTCGAACCCTTTTTGCTTGTGCTTTTGTATGCGTGTCAATAGATAGAAAGAAACCTGCCAAACAAATTCACCTTGACTTGGTTCTGGTACTTGACATTAGTATTAGTTTATTGTATTAAAAGTGCCACCCTCCCTCCGAATTACAGTGCAACGGACAGAACAGTTGTACAACACCACCATACCATAAGTATTAACCACTACTCAAGGAAATACACATACATACATAATAAATACAATACTGCGTAATATCTAATTGTAAATTTAGGCAATGGAATACATAGATTACCCAAACCAGACCACTTAATATTTTATTTATATAAGTATATAAAGCACCTACGTAACATAAACCTTAAGCTACCTGTATGCTACACATGGCATGGGTAACATCTATAAGACCTCCAAGTATTTTTTAATTTTATATGTAGGTATCTATTTTACAGCTGGATGCTATTACAGTTTTGTGTTACATTTATGTAGGTACCTATACATACATCCTTATGAACGTGGCAATGTAAAGGTTCCTCTCCTTAATAATTGTCTCTGACTCTGACTCTGACCCAGGCCAGGCCAGGCCAGCAAACAAAAATCCAACGATTAAGGTTCTTATCCTCAATTCCTGTTTTCCTTTCGTCACCCTTCCTTTCCACTTTTCTCTAATTTCCTACACTGGTTGCTGTGCTATTGGTAAAGTAAAGGGTGAAGTTCAGTTCTCAGAGAGTAAGCTCGGAACGGACACCACATACTATTTACATTATAAATGCATCTAGTACCTTACATATTACAAAGCTAGATGTAATTTGTATTGATAAGATATATTATAGAATATAGGTAGGTAGACACGTTAAGTACCACACAGGTTCAGTTCAGGTTCGCCACAACCAACGTGCAACATCATGCAAGTGCAAGATGTCCAATAAAAATGCTTTCAGTTCAGGGAAGAAAAATATGATGATGACACCTTAATCAGAAACCGCTTTATATCACGTTTAGGGTTGCATTGCAGGTATAAGAGACTACCTACCTACTGTAGTATGCAAAATATTCATATTACTAAATATTTTATACACGTAATATTTATTTAGCATTTTATACCTGTAAGCACAACAACGTTTCAGTTTCAACTTTAACCTAGTAGTAGATGATAAGTAAAGTATACATCATAACCAAACCAGGTATTATTATTATATTATGTATGTATGTTACGTGCGTATTATTTGCTTTTGTAGTAAATAAATAATTTTCAATGTTCTGTTCAGCGATTGCATTGTAATTTGAGACAACACCAAATATTATGCAATACAACTTAGCTACAACTCATAATTAATTCCTTTACTTTTACTATTCTAATTTGTAGTTAATTAGCGAAAAAAGAGCAGGCTTCAATTTTTAACTTTGGGGGATTTCTTCTAACTTGTTTTGCTTGTTCTTATGAATTTATTTAACTCAGGTAAATGTGGGTAAAGGATAACTACTACTTAACAAACGAGATCCTCTCTATCCCATCCACATCAACATCCACATCCACCCAAACCAAGTAAAGGAATACATTATATTATTTGTATTACACTGTGAATTAACCTATTGCCTAGTTGGACCACTTTGGACAATCGATTTACAAGATCTCCTACATAGTAAATAATTCAGAGTACCTAGCAAAAACCTTTTATTATTTATCCCTGTATATTTGTTACACTGCAAACTGCAAATTAATTTAAATATTTCTAGCCAGCTTGCAAAGAAGCTACATACCTACCTCAATAATTTACTTTTTTCCTTTCTGATTTCTTATTATAGTTATTTATCTGTACAAGTAGTGATAATAGATTATCTATGTACTTATTGACTATATCTAATGGAATTAAAATAGGTAAAAATGGAAATGATATTACTTGGTCGTTTGTCTTTGACATCTTTGGCATCGAGTCCATTGACAGATGTATCGGTATGGGAAGAGCCCTTGAGCATGACAAGTTCTCTCTTCATTTCCTCGTAGTCTCTCTGACAGTCGAGACGAGCTTCAAGTCTGGAAATTACTTCTTGTTTTTGGTCGAGTTGCTCTTCAAGAAGTCGTATTTGTGTGGCACTGCTCTCTCGTATCTGATTGAGCGACGTTTGTAATCTTTGAACATCTTCAACTAAACTGGAAATCTGTAAAATGAATAGAATTCAGTAAGAGAGTCAATCAATCTAAATAATTGCTGCTGTAACTATATATATTGACTGTCTTGTCTCCCCTTTGCCTTCGTTGAATCTAAATATCTATGTATCCATCCACAATCCACATCGCAGAAATAAATACATTACATTACACAGCACTTTAAAACTTTAAACTCTTATCGATTTAACCATTCTACATAAATGTATGCATAATACTCATGTATTTAATGTTGGCATTTAGAAATTTTGCTCTTGCGGAATTATGTACGTACCTATGTACATAGCTATTCAAAAATAATAAATGTGGCTATATACTATATACCTACTTATCGTTAGTATAATTTCTATCCATTGTCAGTTATGTTTTATAGGATAGTCAAACTAAGTACAGCCAAATCCAAATCACTCGACTGATATGCAGCTGGGATGCGAGTGCCACTGATTCTTGGACGTAGAGAGTTAAGTTGAAGCATTACATTATATTATGTTGCTCAGATAGTGGAGCTATTGTCATAACTAATAACTAACGTGTCATGGACGGACGAATAATGACTCGGCTAACGGCCAACTATTTGGCAATGATGATCATGATCGTGTCATTGTGTTCCGTAGAATACTGCCTACTTATTGACTACTGCTAATGCTAACTAAAAGCCTATTCTCATTCAGATTTACAATTAAACTGTAAGTAGACAGTAGTAGTAGCAGCAGTAGTAATAAGTAGACACCCCACTATATCACATCACATTATATCATAATATCACTCCGTCTCCCTTCATTCCCTTCTTCCTAGCTTTTACTCGTGTGAAGTGAACCTCATCCCTTCTACAAATATCTACATTTTATTTACATTATTATGCAATGCACAAGTTTACTCAAGTAAGAAGTCACCTAAACAAGGAGTGGCTTATACATGCCATGATGGCAATAGTGTTCTTTGGTTGCTTGCGGTTTCACGGGGGAAGTTGGGACATTATTAACAGAATCGCAAATTGACTTCATACTCGTGTCCCTTCCTATTTACTATTGTAGTATATTCTATAAATATAAATTATACTTAACAAGACTCAGTCTGCTGTACATTAAGATATATTTTGTTATGTAGTAATTATTTATAGGACCTTACGATATAATAAACACATTTCCTGAGCTTTCCTGCAAATGGTGACATTAACTAAAATGTACTTATAGGGAAGACAAATAATTATTCGAGCGAAATCAAGAAAGTCAATTCAAAAGTTACCCTTACGACGTAATGGGCAAATTAATGTAAGAGGATACTAATAATAATGAATGTATAGATTATAGATAACTATGTATACAGAAATGTAACAAGTATTATTTAGGTACATACAGATTGATATAATATAGCGGAGTGGATTAGGTGATTCAGTTTAGCCTTTCATATTTCTCTTTGTTATGTAGTAAAAGGCAAATGAGAGAAGTTGATAATATACTAAGTTTGCTACTATTGTACTACTACACACTCGTTGATAATGGGATTGGTAGAAGAGTAGTTTCATAAAGCATTAAACATTCGCATTCTTGTATGCCTACCTACTTACGTGATAATAACTAATAATTTTAGTACTACAATACAATAATGTTTGTGTGTAATTGAGTGAACTAGTTAGTTCAGTTGGATAGTTAGATTAGCAGACGAACGATAGTGACTAGTTAGTATTATCGAATGGAAAGGGTAGAATTGTAATGAAATGAAGTACTATTACTCTGGTAGATAAAGGAATAACATACGCAGATAACATAGAAACTGTGTAGCTACAAGTTATTTTAACCTAAACCTCTGCTCCTCTGCTATTATTAACAGAGATATTAATGTTGATGAGAACGATAACATACTTTTTTGCAAAATTAAGGATTTCGCTGTTGGGATATTTGTATGTTTAACTGAGCAAAATTAATGTGAGTGACCATAATAAATCCAAATTACAAATTGCTACAAATATCCAAAAAAAAATTACATGATCTTAATTCCAAGAAAACTAAGATTGGAAAAGAGATGAATTAAGTGCCATGTCGTTGGCAAGTTGGGGCGAGGGGCTTCGTAAGTAATTTTTCGTTAGCAGAATTAAATATTACAGAATACAGAATGTACATGCACGTGAACATGATAGAATACATTTTGTTTTGAATATAAGTGTTAAGACTTCGTTTGGTCCGGTTTTTAGGTAGTTTTGTAGCTTACAATTAGGAAGAAACAAAATTCAGGCTATAGTAAGTAGTTATTTAAGTATCTGCAGTGCTCTGAAGAACCAGAAATTCATAATAGGCTAAGATAAGTATGGTGAGAGATCAGGAGGGAATGGGAAGGAATGGCAGATCAAAAGTGATATGATAGCTGGTGGTATTGCTTACTTAATATAAATAGCATGAAGAAATAAAATATAGAACTGAAGATGAGGTGAATTAAATGACGGAGCTGCGGTCAGAATAAAAATTATTTTTGGGGGTTGATAATAATTTATAGGGATAATGTAAAACTAGGTAAGTGCATAGATATCTACTTACTTTACAATAAAATCCACTAGTTATTGTTAGTTAAATAATATTGGATATAATAGATACTAGGGAATATAAAAGTATTTGGATAGAAGGGACTGCTTTATTGTAGAGAAGTGGATTTCCATGAGATGGTTTCGTTAAGCGAGGAATAACAACAATCTAGTAAAGTAAATGCTAGCAAAGCTAAAGCAAGTGTCAAACCCCTTCTCGACTCTCGAGACGATAGACTGGAGAAAAAGGAGGCGGACAACAGATGCATGGAAATGGCCAATTATGACAGCAGGGGGCACTGTAACCCCCTCACTTATTCCATGAGGTCACCGCACAGGTCACATCCAACCACAATCCATACACAGTTTCCATCCCGGCCCAATTTATGCAATCTTTCCACAGAGACCCAAACAACAGGCACTCACTAGCACTCGAACTTCACTTGGAACCATCAATCCCAGCATGAAATTATTAACTCTCTTTTCCATCCATCCGTCCGATAAATTTTCTCATGATATTAAATCAAAGTCGTCTATCCATAAGTCATAACTCAACTCATTTCCACTTTGTACATTCAACTACTCCATTCCACTCCATTCTATTGTACTTTCCTCAACAATCACCTTTAGTTACTTTACTTACTTATTGTTATACATTACAGTCTTACATTATCTATTGCCTACGATTTTTTAGTCTCTCAGTCTCGAAGTCACTCAGCATACATATTATCCCATCCTATCTACTATATTCATACTATATTATTCCTATTATACAATATATTATAAATACTAACAAACAATATTAAAAGTATCAGCTAACGATAACTAACTAAGTACTAAACATGATATAATAGGTAGTACATCAGTACATGTACTCATGTAACATAGTACATAATACATTTTTCTTGCATGTATTCCTACAGAGTGCCCCATGCATGCATAATATAAATGTACGTACTTAACTTACCTACTAGAATTCTATGTATGTACAGGGAGATTAGATCGAGCCAAACCAAACCAAACCAAGCCAAGCCAGCTCAGTAGACAACAAGAAGACAAGTAAACGAAATGAAACAGAAGAGCCATGCAGTCAGAATTCAGAATAACATAACATAACGTAGAAAAGCCTCTGCCATAGACAACAACGCAAGGCAACCAAAGAATCCTGTCCGGTTCAACTTCTACCATACTGAACTAACTGACTGCAACACAATACCATAATATGCATGTGTGCCTATTACCTATACATTATATATACTATATACTATATACTACATATGTACAGAACACAAAACGATAAGACAACAACATACCATACGGTCAATCTATCCATCTTCCTATCTATCTTCCTATCTACATTTTTATAAATTCTTGTGCTCGCTTTGGCAATAGGAGTACCATCATTGTATTCCAACTATTCCATTGTGCAACATATTTACATACTTACATAGAACATATTTACTAAAACGTAAGAACGACCCTACAGACACTCTACTCAATTACTATTTCACTATTTCACTATTCCATAACACAACATCCTTTCCTTGCAATTGCCATTGCCACCCATCCCATCCCAATTCAATTCACTAATGTTAGCTAAAGAAATAACTATTAACAATATCTAACTCACATCACATCACATCACTTCACTCCTACAATGTACATTTGTGCATCTACAGATCTGTATATCTATCTAATTTAATTTGCATCCCAGATAATATGTACTCTTCTTCTTTAGCAATAATAAGTAATCGTTTTTGTTAGTGTTAGCATTATAGCCAACAATAAGTAAGTGTCTACATTTACAACAAATAAAGGATTACATGAATGTACATATTATTTTCTATTTATTATGTATTCATTGTGTGCAGGTATTTTATATATCTCTAAGCTATGTACATAATATTTGTGTAATGTATCTTATCTGACTGTATGCATAAACAATAAACGTTTAGAAACACAGTGGGCACACATTGCAATGCAATGTTTAATGCATAATACTCCTGCTATGTATTCTATGCTCCTGGCTTGGCTTGGTTTTCGTTTTGGCATTGGCTTTGGCTTTAACTCCGGCTTGTACAAAATCTACCTACTCACTTTCCATTAGCTAAGAACTATCATAAAACTTTGTTTGTGTGTGTGAGTGAGGTAGTATTTCCACTTTCGTATAATAAATATACACAACACTTGGTTCTTACATAAAATCAAAATTTAAACTCGATATCTAAGTAAATACAAATATGCAGAGGGAGACTAGGTAAACATATATACATCTACTTAAACGATTTTTGTTCATACATAGCGATGATAGCATCAGATATGTATGTACACACACAAATAGCTTGGCTAACACTCACACGTAAAGTATATTATGTCTTTTACTCTTATATACAAACTAAAACACAAGAAAAGACAGATTATGTTAAAGAACGAGTGAAACATGCTAGATTTAGCCTAGAGCCGAAATTATTGATACTACATTGGATATGAAGTAAAGGGAAGATACACAAAACACACTTATTCTATTCAGCAGTACATAAACAACCAACTTGTACAGTTATCCATTTAAAATAGTATATTATTACTCTATTTAGTACATTATACAGTACACTAAGGGTGTAGACTTGTAGAGACACACGGGCACCTAAATTTCTTCTTAGCGTATAGGCAACCCTACAAAATAACAAAATCCACACACACGTTCACCACCTTCACCGAACATGATCATCATCATATCATTATCATTATCTGCATGAAATCTCAACCAGTCAATCCTGATAAACCCTTTGATTCATTCACTCACTTCTTGAGTTCAGTTCCGAATTGCTGTTACCAAGCCTTAGCTCTTAACTCTGAGCTTGTGTTCAGTTTCGATTCATTCCTTCATTCTTAGTTTTTTCCTTCTACAGTTTAGAATGATCTGATCATACATTGTTGCTGGTAATATTTAGTATAATGCCATGAAGAGTCTCTCAAAGACTCTAAATACCCTTATTAAGGTTCCTATCTCCTAAATCGAAGAATCAAAGATGCACCATCCCACACCACACTCATTGTGTCTAAATTATATACTCTTTCTGTATGTATCTATTAAAGTTATACAGTAATATGCTATAGGATGATTGTATATTGTATCAATTACTCACCTCTTTATCTTTGGCAGCAAGTTCGTAATCATGGTTTTTGTGATGGGATGTGGAGATGACTGGATCTTCCCGGTCAGGTGGTGGAGGGGCCATGGCTGCACCCGAAGATGAGCCACCACTATGTGTTGCTAATTGCTCCTTCAATGAGGTTACCTCTTTCTCCGCCAGCGTTGCTCTCTGTTAAAACGAAAATTAAATTATTATTAACATTGTCTATTATCAAAGGGCTTTCATAATATTTTTGCAAAACTAAATCTCTTTACATTGCTAAAATTTTGCATGGGTTTATAGATAGGTAAAGCATATAGGTTAAGGTATATGGAGAAGCATTGTTAAACAAACAAATATTACAAACAATATAGGTGCTACTAAATATTTATGTAGGTTTTTGGCTAGCTACTGTAGTATTATTCACACTTTTGGTTAAGCTTATTAAAGATAAGTAGGTATTTATGTTTTCTATCCATTAAATCTTCAGTCTAAAGCCACCTAGCCAGAAATATTCAATTATTGAACCTACTGTAGCTTATAGTTTATTATAATAGACATGACCCTACATAGATAAATTTTGTCAGTGCGTATGTATAACATGTTTAGCCAAATGGCTACACGATTGCATTGCTCCAACTCCAACTATTGTGAGAGAATCAAACCAGGAAATCAAAATTTAAATTATGGGTGGGTATGCATAATGAGGTTGATGTGTATAGCTACTTATTACGTAGATATTAGATAAAACTACTATTTTTTGGTTGACTTAAATGCCACAGTAGTAGTTTTAGATTATTATTATTATGAGATAAGGAGTCAGTGGAGAACTGAGCAGAACACAAAAACTACAGACGGCAATTGTCATCAAGACACTTCTGCACCAACAAGTACAAGTATAGTACTACAAGATATGAAGTTCCCAATGCATGTTGTAATGAAGTTTACGTAAATACATCTAATGTAGGTTAATTTTAATAGAAAGTGACTTATTTTCTATTAGCAGGTAATTATTACAGTAGTAACAGTTCTGAATTAAAAATGTCTAAAATGATTGGTGTAAATTGTTCCACATTTCACAATTGGTCCACAAACTAAGCATCCATGCTAAAAAGAAAATGAGTAATGCATTAGCACTAGCTAATAAGAATTTGTAGTTGGTTAGGTACTTTGGGTTTTACTCTAGATTAATCCAAACTGTTTGATATAAAGCCAGGCGTAAATAATTCGTTTATTTAGTTAAATGGCTTATTATTACTGATTTCTATTTTAACAAAGGTTGTGTCTGAGAATCTCTTAATACGAAGGTTAATCAAATTTTGAAAAATTACGAGAAACAGACAATTATAAAATACTGCATTGCTTATAGCTACTACTTACTACACTACACGATTTCATTGGAGATAGGAGAAGCAGGGAATTAATGTACGTTTAAAAAATAAATGGTAATGGCTATAATATCTTT
Organism: Tomocerus mixtus; assembly: GCA_034694165.1. Classification (NCBI taxonomy): domain Eukaryota; kingdom Metazoa; phylum Arthropoda; class Collembola; order Entomobryomorpha; family Tomoceridae; genus Tomocerus; species Tomocerus mixtus. The sequence goes on along the minus strand of JAQFYC010000133.1, from coordinate 49,522 downwards.
ATTATGAGTCAGATTAGTTCTAACTACATGTTTAGATGGGAATGATTAAGGTAGATCAATATTCAATGAAGAAAATCTCATAGTGACTACAGATAATATTGATTAAATCAAGGAAATACATTAAACATGACTATAGTTCACTCAACATGAAAATTTCCATTAAAGGTAAGAAGCACTATAAAAGCAAGCAAACTAGGCAATGCTTATTAGATGACTAATGCTAATAGCTAAGTATGTAAGTAAGTAACTAAAACTATACATACGTTATAATTCTAAAGTTCACAATGCATCTTATACGTTTGGTGCTTAATGTTCATTATTATGTCTAGCAATTGCTCAACGGGATTTTCAAGGTTTTATGTATGAGACGTTGTGTTAAATAAAGTTGGTTAGATTTGGGAGTTAGCATAAACACTACAAGAACTATATATTACGTAGAATACATAGTGTACATAGTACATTACACACATTACACGCTTAACTGGCTAACTAATTAATATCACCTCAACTCCAAAACTTGTAACAATAGCCAAAATTAGGAAAATCTGTAAAAAACTGTTTTCGAATACATCTGTACAATTAAATATATATCTCCTTTTCTTTCCTTGCAAATCTAACACGTTCCTTTCGATTCTAACAATGCAATACTACTTTATATTTATTAACGCACCTACTTAATAACTATATATCATAAATTTCTCGTTGAGTTGGAGTATTCACAATAGATGTTGCCCAAAATGATATTATCTACAGTTTTATCAGTAGACATTATTAATACTTTACTTATTGCAGTTAAATGTTAAATCTCTATGGCCTATAAACATATGATGGTAATATACGTATATAAAAATTAATACCTATTATAGCAACTTTGATAACGATTCTCAGTATCAATTAGAAATATAATTTGAAAATACTTTAACTGTGTATAGATAATAAAATAAAGTATAATATCACTGTGCATATATGTAATAAATATAAATAATAAGTAGAAGATTAACAGAAAGATGTGAAATCTCTCTATTGATAGACATTGTGGAATATAAACCAAAGCCAAAAAGAAATATTTTAAGGAGCTAAAAGGAACATTACTGTAGAATGTGGTGTATTGACATTATTACTCAAGCTTTAGCAAGAAGCTTCATCCTTTCGTTTGATTTCTTCTACTGAAAATAATAAAAGTAAAGTGCATTTACTAACCTAGCTAAGGTATCTGTAAGTAAATAAACAAGGAGGATCGACAGACAGACGTGAATGTGAACATAAAAGTGATCCCTACGAAAGGAAAGGACAATAAGGCGGGGTACCGAGTTATTGCATACAGTACGATATATTTATGTACAACTACAGTAAGTATTTAAAAGATGTTAAAGTTAAAAAAGGGGGAAAAGGTACAAAGATCTTGTGATGTGTGAGTGAGAAAGGATTCATAGGAATAAGTAATGGAGGACTTTATGAGTCAATAAAAATTTATTGTTTTCCGATATGCTGTGATTAGTGTGGGAGAAAAAATAAAGGTGGAAGCGAGAATGAAAGGATGAGAGGGTGGAGGCATGTACTTGGAACTCGGAGCTTTCCTGTACCTCATCTCATACATATTATCTCTCTCTATTATAGAATATTATCTCTATCTATGTGCATTTATAATAGTCCGCAATGCCCAACTCACATAGTAATTACTTCTTATGCAGGGGAATTATATGGAATATTAGAGTCAAGAAGATGTGGTCAGATGAGAAGAATGAGATGCTTAAGGGCCAACAGACACATTGTTGATGATTGCTCTGCGGCAAGTGAAGCCTTTCCTTTTGGAAGTAACAATATTACCAAAACTAAGGAAAAGGAGCCCAGCCCGTTGTTTCCAATTGCATTTTGATGCTACTAAAGCATATGGTTAAAGTGGACGTGAATGTGAATAATAATAATAATGGACGTGCATCTGTGGCATACTCTCCTCTATGTCTTTCCCTGTACTGTTGCTGAGCAAAGTTATGATCCTATATTGAATTTGGCCGTGCTATTCAACTTTGCGTTGTGTGGCACAATATTACTTAAGTAAATAAGTGCCCATGCCCACATACAGTACAGTACACACACATACACACATATATTCAGATTATCTATCTACTCTTCTGACCTGACACTGACGGATATTAGTAAAATATCTGTAAACTCTATACATTGTAGTGTTTGTAGTTACTAGGTAGGTAGGTAGGTATTTTATGTATTACCTATAGATAATAAGACAGTTAAAATGATTGACTATTAGCTACACATTATATTGTATGTACGTACGTGCACATTTTATATTTTTATATTGATATGCCATATAATCAATTCACTATTCGGGTTTAGGACACGAAGGAATAGTAATAAGTTAAGGCAACGATTAACGATATGATAGTAAATATGTGCACGCAATATTCCTTCTATAGATAATATTATAATGGTTGCTATGAATGCTCTAGGGTGATAAATAGATTATTTATTGAGGGGTCATCAAAGATTTCCGATTGCGTCAAACCAACTTTACATAACAGAACATATTGAAAGGGCCGACTGGCCTGCCTGACAAAGTGAAGTGAACTGGACTGGCTTGGCTGGCGTTCGCTTTGACTTTAGCTCAATACATTCAACAGACAGAGCAGAATTACTCAATCTTCATTCTTGACTTGTTCAATAGGTTCTGATGTAAATGACTTCGATTGGATATTATACCGTCATGATCAGTCATAAAAATAATTCATTATATTATCTCACTCCTTATATACACTTTATATACTAATATCTTCTATCTATTCCTATGCTATTGATATCCATATGTAAAACTAACCCAAAGCAGAGCCAATCAAACCAAACCAAATCATGCTACATCACCACATCAGGATTAAATATCTACTTGCGATTAGCTAGCTTAACTTATACTCATATACAATAAAGTTATATTAAAACTAGATTCCCATTATACTATATTACAGTATTGGATTGGATTGGAAGTTTTATTATAACAATATAATGACATATGCCTCCTACATGCTGTTACCATGTATTTAATAGATTATCGAGCTTTTATATCCCATATGTACTACCCCTCTAAATATCTCTATATAGGTACTTACTGTTACTGTGTATAATAAATAGTTACTATGTATCATTCGATTTCCGTCCCACTATCAAACAAATAAAATCAAAGCCAAATCCAAGGAATAGATAGGAAACGACTAATTCTCCCTATGTGTACATATGTAGTACGTACTAATATATCAAGATGTTATGGCAAATCCTCGAAAACCAATATTTTATAGGATGAAAGAGAACAAGGGAAAGGAACGGACGTCTCCTTAATGTACATACATTAGAAATGACAGGACAGGACACAATATATAAGAGTCTTGTATAATACAATACAATACACAATAGGAATAGAATAGCAGATAGGTTCTAAACGTAGGATGAAACTAATATTCCATGAATTCAATTAAACTTATCGCCAGATGAGAAAAGAAGGAAAATCCAAGAACGAAGCCGACTGAAAAGTCAGGATCAGGACAAGTCAACTCAACTCAAGTTGTTAAGTTAGTCTTTAACTTGTGGTTGGTTCCTATGGTGTGTGAGGTGTGGTATGTTCTGTGTTGCTATGCTTAAAGTGTGAGTGACGGCTTGACTCTGACTGGAACTCAACGTCGTCAACTTGAGTGATATCTCAGAAGAAACAACAAATGTATGCTATATATAAGGTTTATCTGTACTGAACATTTGCGTATAGTATAGTTATATATGCAATATGTATTTATTAAGAGAAATAATTATACAATTTCGTATATAAGTATAAATTATATATTATACAGTACAAACGCATAAATATACGGTACGTTAGCATTGTAAATTGTAAAGCTAATAACCGTAATAAACTAATGCATATATAATCGTGAATGCAGAAGGTATAGGTACATTTTTATTGAAAGATTTCAGCACTATAGTATACCTGATCTGAACTTATGGTAATATTATTTCTGTAAGTACGAGTGCATTTAAGGAAAATGCAATAATGCATTATTAGGTAATATAATGCAAGGCAACGCAAGCTTGACTCACTGACTAAATCTTTTATTGTTAAGTATGTATGCATCTCTTTCGGCTAAGAAACTACTTAGGTTAGCTAGGTATACGTGAATCATAAACGAAAGTGCTAAGAAGTAAGTAGACAGACAGCAATGCAAGTACTGAAGTCTAGAGATATGTAATTATGTACATATTGTATGTATTGACTGTTGCAGTTATTTATAGGTGTTACGTATGTATTAGTTTTTTGAGAATAAATATCTAGGAACGAAGGTTGAATTGAACATACTGTTATAAAGAATTAGGATTAGCGTTGCCAAAGGTTTGCTCCTATATGTGAACATTTTTATAAGTAGTTTAGTGTAACCGAAAGAGAGTTGAACGCCAATGAATCATGGATTGGATACGATAGAGACCGTGGTTGATCCTCATCTGATGTGATATTATGAGTATCCTCGCACCAATAGGATCCCATTAGAGATATGTGCTGTGCTTTTGCTATCTGGGAAATATTTCGGTGGTGGATGACAATAAATCTTGCTGAAAGATGTTCCGCTCCACAGGTAACACTAGAACACTGAACACACACAAGTTATGTATACATAAGCTACGCACTCCTTTGCTTTTGCTTTTGCTTTCCTAAACTCCTACAGCCTAGAACATATATTATGTTGATGTAGAAAGGTATCTATCTATCTGTCTCTACAATAGTCAGTCACTCTTTTAAATTTCCACATTCTAAATCTGTTATTTGATATAGTAATAATATTTATTAGAATATTAGTGAGAATAGCAAAGGAAATAAAAGAATTAGAGATAGATCCACCATCTGTACCTATATATGTAATAGTACAGATATATATTATCTCTTACGATATAGTGAAGGGAAGATCAAGTCCGAGTCTCCTATTCTAAGGAAACATTATTTTTCTACACAATTCCACACCACATAGGAATGAGCTACGTAACTTAACTCTGCTCAAATGTAAGGAAAGGTTTCCTCTTCCATCCAATCCAACACACAAATATCAGAACAGACATTTATGGACAAGTTGCAGCACAACTTTTGGCTGTCAATAAAGGTTGAGGTGGGTTGCAAGTTGATAATCATTATCCCGAACACAGCCATACATTTCTAACCAACCGTTCCTTATTACTCAACTTAAAGTGTGAGTACATGCATATACAATATACGCTATACATATTATACCATTCTCAGTATTCCCTAACTATCTACAAATATATGTACATAAATACATAACCATTATAATATAAGAGTGACTTGACTAATCTTAAGACTCTATAAGCTAAGCAATATCACTAACAAGAACAACCATTCGATTCTATCCATCCGTCTATCATTCTATCACTATATCCCATCGCTATCTAATTTTTATATCAGTCTCTTTTCCTCCTTTCTACTGCCACATCCACATTCACATCTTCTATTAGTATTGGTATTGGTATTGGTCCCATCTAAACAACTACCTAACTACCTATGTATATAAAATACACACATCTGCACATGTTCCACAAATACAGATGTATTAGCTAACAAATACATAACTTATTAGTTAGGATAATATCTTTGAAGAAAAAGTTAAGTCAAATAGCACGTTGATCGAGTAAGTGAGTGAAGTGAAGTGACTCTATGTGGATATATGTAGTTAACTACAAGACATAAAATAGATACATTCTAATAGAAAATCAAACAGACGCACCACACAACTTAGTTGCATAGGGATAGTTATATAAACATAATATTCTAGATATTCCATCATTTCTCCCTTCCCCCTTTACTTCTTCACCGTCTTCTTCATCTTACGATCTAACTAGTTTTCCTCGTTTGACAACCAAACCAACGCAACGAAGATTATCAAATATCAATTGATCCTCACCAACCTTCATAGATCTTCTGCACCGCACTAAACTCACTCACACACACTAACTGACTCCATCCACACGGCACTCTACAATATACTTACTGTACTATTCCTATACAAATCAGCATAAATCCTCTCTCTTCTCCTGCTAAACCATTTATGATTAGGATGTAGTACATTTCGTCTCCAAGCGTAAGCAGTGCAATGCAAAGCAAAGCAAATTCAAGCAGAAGGCACAAACGGCAAGCAAAAGAAGAGTTAGCTGCAAGATTGAGCAGCTAGAAATTACCTCGCTCATCAAATTAAACAACACCCCTTCTTTTCTTGTTCCTTTTATGATGCGTTAGGTTAGGAACTTACTTAACTTACTCCGTTTCTCTATATTTACTTAATAATGCCTTTACCATTTACTTTACATCTCTAACCACGAAATATTCATCACATCACATCAGTCAATTCAGAATTTATCTTACTAAATAAAAGTCAAGTCAGATTCAGAAATGCATCTTGCACTCGTAGCGATTTGACTTTAATTTCAATCTGTTCTTTACTTGATTCCTCATCTCTGAAAACTACATTGTTTCTAGTACCTAACGCACTCACGATGAAAAAACTTCAATTCAGCATTTCTACCACATGGTCATCCTGCCATGCCGCTGCCACACTCATTCACTACAGGTTCTTATATAACTATACCTACTCCTGATTCTGATACTACTCACTCATGCACTATTATAGTGCAAACTAAACTAATGTATACATTTATTTTGTACCTGATGTTTATTAGGAATGTAGGTATTTTATATTTTACCTAGAGACTAGTACTAGTAAAGAGAAGAGTATAAATATAATATTATGGAAGTACATTTATACTTGTTTATATTATATCATACAATAGATATAGATAGGTACATATGGAATGAATAAACTGAACTTGGCTATTTACAGTAGGTATCCTAAATATATGGGTTTGTCCGTCTGCTATAAAATGTTGTGTGATGTGATGTGTATGTATGTAAGCGAGCACATGAATTCAGAATGTAAATTCTCAACGAGTTTAGTGTCCAAATACACTACAGGGCATAAAACACCTAAAAATTACAATCCTCCATTCAACTTATACATTAGTTTCAATATCTGTAGCTAAGAACTTCTGAAACTGGCTGCGGCTCACTAACTCATCGCCAGGTTATAATAATGTTATGCTCTAAGTGTAAGTACATAGATAGGTAAGATATTATTATGTATGCATTGTACAAATAGATGAGTGTAGGTAATAATATAAATATAAATAAGTAGATAATGGAGAGGCAGGCAGGAGTGAGTAAATGAATTTTGCTGGTATTGGATTGGATTGGAGTGGACTAGCTCTGCCTGGCAAGAAACTAGTGAAGTGAGTGGTTAGAGGAGAAGAGAGAAGATATTAGACAAGGACCTAATATGGAAATAATATTAAGGAGTCTTGTTCTCTGCCAATAATAGTTAGTACCTCTTTAATTCTTATGGGTTTGCTATTAATTGTGAGCTGGGTTGTTAACATACCATACCATGCTTTCCTTAGCTTACGTTACGTTACGTTAACACAGAATGCCAAACCAAGTGAACAAAGCATCTGGTATAATAATAATAATAATATCAGTATGTAGGTTCGACAATTAATGTACCTACTCGATTCTACTCCCTCCTTTACTCTATTGTGCTCTAGTACAAAGTGAAATGCAATATAATTGTATATACAGATACATAGTATAGAGGGTGATATAGCTATAGTAATGCAGCACTGCATTTATTGATATTTACCATAACCTGCTGATGCTATAATATTATTACCAAGGAAAGGCAGACCAGAATGCATGGAGAGGAGAAGATTCAATGTAATTCGATATGAGATGCCATGAATACGAAGTACTCACAAAGAGTTCACTAAGTTTACTTACTTTGGTGTGTATGCAGATGATATTATTATTATAGCTATGTAACTAGTGTTAGTTAGTTTGAAATGGGATGCCATGCTAGGCCAAACCAGGAGAGAGAGGACAGGGCTATAGAAATAAAGGCCTAGTCTATTAATCTAAAATACACTAACGATTGCCAAAGAGAGCATCAGATCAGAAAGCATAACCGTATGTATGTATAATAATGACTAAACTCAAGTCAAGTATTTTTGGATCAACTAAATTACACGTGTAATAATTGAAAATGCAAAACTAGACAGATAGAGACTAAGAGAAAAGCCTTGCTATGATGATGAATTTTGAAGATGAAAGGAGAGGACGGTTAAGAAATCACCACCCACCAAGTGACCCCCTGTAGTCCATCAAGGAGGAGTTGGATGATTGACATTTTGACACTTTGGGTGCCTCAACTCAACTCACATATCATGAAATTCGTTAAAATATTATGAAAGAGTCAAAGAAGAGGAAAAAAACTTATTTAGAAAATCGTCTCTGTTTCAGAGTCGAAGTAAGTGTGCCCACCCCTCGGACACTCATCTCCGTCCGTCCGCTATAATATTATTTTTAGTTAAATCCTCTTTAGGAAATACCTTTAAAACTTTAAACTGATGTTAGGTATTTCTGGACTGACTCGACTTCACAAAACTGACTGACTGATACTACACTTGACACAACAAGTCCTTGCGCTTTTAGTTTTAGTTCAGTTCAGCTCAGCTTCTCGGCCAAACCAAACCAAACCAGCCAAAGCAACTTAACTCGACTCAAGTGATGAATTTCTTGTCAGTTTCTGATATGCCTTTTGGAAGAATCCTATTGAGATCATTCAATCTCATTCCAAGACTCGCTGTGCTGGCAATGCTGGCATGCCTTCCCTTGGCATTGCATTCCGCTATCTGTTCTGTTACGTAAAGCGTATGCTGCACTATTTCATATTAAACACGTTCTTACGATTAGTTCCTAAACCTACTTGCCCTGTATAATATCTAATCCTTATTTTACATTAGTCTCAAATCAAAAATAAACATATCTTACACTATGTATTATGTACTTATACCATCATCACGTAATACTCATTGTGCACCAATAAATTGATAACCTATCACTAAATTTAACATTGTACAGATTTTATCGAATACTTTTAAGACCATAATGGCATGTCCTCTATATCTAACTAACGATAAGCAGATTTACTAGATCCACACAAATGTACTTGTCTCAAGCTATCAAAACAACTATAATTTTATAATTTGTGACACGATAACATGAATAGATAAATATGACGCATAAAGTAATATAGATTGGACAGTAATAAACGAAACTTCATTCCATACACCATAATACGTTCATGTGGTGTGAATTAATGCTCTTCCATACAATATATTTATACACTATCGATTGCAATACTGCGAAACCATTCCAGCGAGCTTTAAATAATATTTCATTTCAAATTCACTACCTAATTATATAAATATATTTATTTATTAGTATAGGCGTATATATTTGTATATATCTGTCACGAGTGGTAATTTTAAGCTGGATCCCTGCTCCTTTACTTGAGTGGTGAATCAGAAGATTAGCAGTCAAAGACAGTACATGTAGGAGAGGCAGCAGAGCAGAAGAAAGGGACAGAAACATATACACGTTCATATAATCGTGGTGGTTAAGACTACCTATATATTTGGTTATATTGAGGTTTGGGGATGAAAGTCGTACTACTAATACTAATAGATGGAAACCAAGATGACATAGAATGACGCTTTGGATTAGCCGACTCAAACTGAAACTGACGCATGCATCCAACTAATATATGAATGCAAATAAGTTCACACCAAATCGCATGTAATTTTCAACGAACTATAAGAAATCACTTTTAAATGTACAAAAAGGTGCATTACGAGACAGCATTTCCAGTATTTGACACTTTGATAGAATTCCAGTTCAAGAATGACGATTCCTGTATTGTTTAAGCAAGTATGTACTAGTATATCTTGCACATAAAATATATAGGTCCTCCTGGGTCTGTGAGAGTGTTAGTGTTAAGCCTGGGAGTATAATATTAGAGATTCCAGGCGTTCTTATTGAATCTTAATGAAATGTATGCAGGAAGGGAAAGAGACAGTTTGAGCTCGAGTCGATCTGTGTGTAACTAACAATGAGGAACGGAGATTGAATTGGATTTGGCTAAAGAGTCGGTCGCATCGCTCGATTTCAGTCTTGATGAGAAGACAAGACAGTCAATTCAAATAAACCGAAGTCAATGGAAGAAACTACACTACAAAGATATATCCAATAGAATGCAATTCAGGAGTTGAGATTCAGTCTCATTAATAATGCTTTCTGAAAGTTAACACAGACAGGGTAAAGTAAAGGGAAAAGTGCGTGAATGAGGAACCCGGGAGGAAATCGAAAGCTAAAGGCGAGAGCACAACGGAGTTTCATAATACACAGATGGTTTAAGAGCTCTTTCTTCTCAGACCAGGTTCCGAATTCGCATGAAGAAACATTTGACTGGAAATCTGCTCTTCTTGTGTATTCTTATGTGCAAAGCAAAGGAAACATGAACTGAACTGTTTGCTCTTCGCCTTTACTTTACTTTACTTTGCCATCACCGTCACCCACCAACCATACCAAACCACACCACACTTGCACTATATGTATACTAATACAGATACTAACTGAATATATGTATTTTATCAGAAATTGTATGTACATAGTACATATAGTACACAGTTGTCTTTCCTATAGAAGTATAAGTATAGAAGTTGGTTTGGTGAAGCTCACTCACTCACTAAAGATCTCTGCAGCATCTTGTCTTATAATATGTAAACGTTCGAGTCAACTAAACCAAACTGAAGCAACTCTTCTGACTAAACTGACTAGACTTGACTTTGCATCTCCATCCAGTTGCATTTGCATTGTGTACAATATATGGTTGACTCAAGCGAGTAGTTGAGTTCAGTTGAGTTTAAGTCTGTCTCCCTTCCTTTACTTTGCTTTGCCTTGTTATAATAGCTGGAAGCTCAGCTCAGTCACAACAAACTCCACTCCTCACTTAACTACTATCATCTATTGAGCATACGCATCCATACACTTACTTACTTTACTTACTAAGTATTATTACACTTTACGATTAGTAGCTATAGCTATAAAGATCAGTTGGTTATGCCACCAAGTTTAGTTTATGGGTTATGCAGCATGGAAGCAGAAGACCGCACTAATGTAACTAAGAAAACCCAATACAGTCACATCACATAACTAAACTAACACAAAGACTAGCAAACCATTTTTGTCTCAATATATACAGATACTACAATATACGACTGGAATCACAATAAATGTGAACCTGAACTATATGTTTTCTATTGTATTGGATATGAGACAAAATAAATGCATTTATATGGAGACAGAGTAGAAATACGATAAAATTGGATGGCAATAGAAGAGCTAAAATCGCCGTCTTGATCTGATCCAATCCAAACCAATACAGCATCCCTACAAGACAAGACTAGACCAGACCACACCACACAAAGTTCATTTACGTTCAATGCGTCGCGTTACTTTAATTTTGTTGTCCTCCCTCCTCTTGCATAACACTATGTATGTATGTATTTTGCATACGCTTCCTTATAATTTCTCCTTGTTAGGCCCTTCACTAGACAAGACGATTCAGATCATCCTCTATATAGACACACGTTCGATATATTTGCGTAACATACATACATACATAGCTAAATCTTCAATTTATGTACTATACTGATATAGTAAATTACCTAACAAACACAATAGTTACTAAAACTACAGAGGAAGAGTCAATCGATATATATTTTCTTTGGCTAACGTAAGTTAAGCGACACATCAAGATAATAATTGTCTCTATTTAACAGCATATAGCTATTTATACAACACTCAATAAAAGTAGTGTTACATAGATAGAGATTTAAATATGTAAGCAGAAGGGAACCGCAGAGCAGAAGATCTCACTTGTAAATACATACTAAAGCCCAATCTATATAAATCTTAACTGAACTCCACTTCACGGGCGAGGAGACGATTGTATTTGCTCTTCCATATAATCATTCCAACAAATCTATCTGTCTATGTATTCTATCCATCTAGAATCTGTTAATATAAATACACATACACAATACAGAACTACAAACTTGTCGCAAAGCAAAGTTTCAGTCTATTATTATAAACATATTTATTGCGTCTTCGTCACACGGCATACTCCTTCCAAAATATTTACTCCAGGCCAAGCACTGTTACTATTATAGTAGAGCAATCATAAAGACGTACATACAGTACAGTACAGTACAAGTACCCTATACCATGCAGATTGCAGTTTGTAGCATTAAATTAGAGGAGACAGTTAAATTTTTTAAGTTGACTACGTTATGTATGTACGTAGTAGTACAGTAACTGTGTTATTATAGTTGTATGAGATAATGCACGCAGTGTGTATGTATATAAAATAGATAAGGTTTGTCGTGGTGTGTTGTGGCTGTGTACATATTGAGTGTGCGTAAGCGTAGAGATGCTTATTTATATCATAAGGACAAATTCCCAAATGTCCATAGCCCATATATTATTATTACCTTTATAGATATTGCAATTTGCATTCTATAATAATATATGGTGTTTGCATATAGGAAGAGAGGACATAATGTTCATTATATTGTATTGCTTTGTCAATGTGCCCTATTGTATTTGTCTGTCTGTTCTGTGTTAGTTAGAGTGTAGGTAAGTAAAAGCAAAGTTGCTCGTTTCCTTAGGAAACATATGAGGAGACTCATGATCATCCTATTTCTTAATCCTTCCATGCTCAAAGCAACTTTGATCTTCATTGTCTTTGGTGACGGTACCACAACTGGGAGGAGGAGGGAACTTGGATTACAATGGCACCATTCACCATACCTTATCTTACTTTTCATTAACTAATGCAATGCAGTTTCTCTCATCATCATCATCATCATCATCATACTGAACTATACTAGAACTATGCTAAAACTACAACCAACCAACATCTAAGCAAAGAGAAGAGCAAGCTCATTCACTCTCATTCTGTATACTAACATTATAACATTATATTACAACACTGGAGCAGATCACACGAATAAAAGTTTAGGTACCTAACTATGTACATTTATTTTATTATTATTATTCCTAGTTATCCTTAGCTATATTACTATAAGCATACATACTTTTCATAATAACCATGTACACATTATCTATGTACATAGCTAGGAGATAGAAAATCTCACACGCATCCTTCCCCATAATAACAGTGCAGTGCAACTTCTTGCTATTATTTGTAGTAAGCCTATTTTTCCTATAATGTATTATACAGAACGTATAGATAATGTTATAAAAAGCAACAATATTTATCTATCTACCTGTAAGTTCACATTCACATCACTAGTGTAATAAGACATACTTACGTACCTGAAACAATATTGCTATTGCTACTATTGTTTATTAACTAAATTATGTTCATTCAAAAAACTCATTTATTTATCAGCTACACAGCTACAAGTCTTGCGTGGCTTTGCTAACCTTCTCATTATTTGCTATTTTAGTGTATGTATTTATTTATCACTCTGCATAAGTAACTAAATGTGTAGGCCAATGCTAATTTTGAATTTTAATATCTAATTATTTCATACACATACGAAAGAAAAGTTATTGTTAGTTTGTAAATCTAACTCCAATTCAAAGCCATTGGGTACCTACATACCTCCATAATGTTCACATTATTATATTTATGACTCCTGAAGATGATGACATCACAATTATAATAAGGAAATGTAGTTATGTTTAGGTAGTTACACAAACAACCAAACCTACATGCTACGTAATTCGAGTGTGTATAAAGATTAGCGCATCGCATTGCATGTCTGTACAATTAAATTATTTCGCAAATCAGATGATGGAAATGTGGATAAAATCAACCATATTATTATGGCGAAGGATAAAGTGGGATAATTTTTAATATCCCATAGAGAACCATCGGAAGTTGGCAGATATACATTTTTCAATTCAGTTTCATCATGAAAATTAATATGTTTAACGAACAATAATTCCCAAAAGGCAGTTTTTATGTTCTGATAATCTAATAAATATTCACAACCATTTTTCTAAGTAATCTGTATTTATAGTTCTTTATCTTTTTTACCAATAGATTGAGGAAACTGATTGTGTATCTATATTATAGATAAAAATGGAGTGGGAGATACTCTACTAGCATTTTTATAGCAATGAATTAGTTATTCATCTGATACTATCTCTAACTCACACAACTAAGTAGTATAACTCCCACTTATTTATTCTAATTAAGTAAGCAAGACGAAAGAGAATACATAAATGTTATATGGAGACTTTGGGAATTGGTCAGATTATAGGGCTACATACAAAGTATTAATATAGCAGATACTTACTTTACATTAGGAGTACGATAGTAGGCAGTACCAGTACCATACATATAAATAGTATGTATAGGTAGGTATCTGTATTTGTAAGTGAAGTTTAGTCAAGAGAAGATAAATTAAATCAAAGATGCGGATTTTGTTGCCGCAGTGCTAATCTGTATTCTTAACTAGCGAGAGGAAGAGTGTGGGAAGAGGAAGGAAAGGTGAGCGATTAGGATGAATCGAAAGGACAAGTCAAAGCAAGTCAAGTCAAGTCAAGTTAAGTTACGTTAAGTAGAGGGAAAGAGAGACATTGAGTTTCAGTTGCTTCAGAATGAGTCTAAAGTCGAATGAAGTGGTGTGAAAATGAGATTTGGGTATTTGGTATGCTTTCTATGGTTCACAAGACAGTCTGCTGCCTCTTGAAGTCTTGAATGTGACAAGGAAGGGAAGAAGAGGGGAGAAAATACACAGAGTACATTAACTAGAGAGTTTAGAGAAGTTCGGGAACTCGGAGGAGTAAATAGTAAAGTAAGAGCAAACTCTTGGTTCTTGGTTCTTTACTAGTCTGCTGTGTCTGTATTCTGTATGGATGGGTTTGGATGAATTCTTATGCTCTGTCTGCTACTTACATGTAATTTAACCATGCACGGCCACACCAAGCCAAACCGAACCGAACCAAACCAGAGCAGATCACTTGTTTTCCATTCTAAACTATAAAGTGGGAAGAAAGATTGAACTTTTCCTCTATTCTCCTTTCATCTACATTTCTACTTATAATAAGCTATGCTAATAAGGTATCTATCAAGTATCAACATAGATAGTTAGGAATTAGGATGCTACTATTAGTATAGATGGGATATATGCTGACATTATGTGACGGCAGATTGGCAGAACATTACAGTAATGACAAAAGTTGAATGCCTAAGGTTAGACTAACTTACAAAAGGGTTAAAATGGAAACTTGTACTATACTACTACTATACTATGTAATAATAGAGACACACACAGAGAGATAGATACTAAATAAGTACAATAGATAATATTAGAGGAAAGAGGAAGATTCGGTAGGAGATTTAAATTGTTGTAGAGAGAGGGTTAATGATTGAATTGAATTGAGAGAACAAAGTCTAAGAATGATGATTACTTGTTGCCAGAACTGAGCAAGGAGGAAGATTCGTTCTTTTTTCAAAATCCAATCGACAGGTGGTGGATTAGGTGAAGAAGTGAGTGGTGGAGGTGCGGGCGGCGTAGGTGGTGAAGCAGCGATTGACGGAGATAGCGCTTCCATAGGCAATAAACAATAGTCTACTCCCAGCGTCCGATTCTTATGGCCGTACATAATGTCTTTGGGTTTCTACGTAAGTTATACGTAATTTAAATATCGTTCGTTCGTATGTATTTTTATTTTTAGATAATTATTGTTCAGATCAGTTGCGTCCGTTAATTATTCAGTTCTGTTCTGTCTGTTGTTTGAATTGTTTGCAGTAGGTATGTTATTGTTATGTAGGTATTAGTTACTTATCTTTAGAGGTAAGTAGTTCGTTTTAATTCAATTCAAGTACAAAGTATTTTTATCATGTAGCAAATTATTTAGGTTAGCTAAGTAATTATGTCCTTCTTCCCAGGAGTGATTGATTCTTTTGTATTTGAACTTTAAACTTTCCGTCCGTCCACTCACAAAACATTAAAGCGAAGCACATTGGTATTTGGTTTGATTTTTATACAATTATTATGTTACAGTGCAGACTGCAGACAGTAACTATTTATGTAAGGTTAAGGAATAGTTATAGTAGCATTATTGTATGTAACTACGATTTAATATCTGAGAACCATATTGCTGCACATCAGTTTATTTTTTGGCTCAAATAGTTCAACTATTTTTGAAATCTGTATTGATTTCAAATTTCAAGTGAGGAGGTCAGTTTAGACTCTCTGAATTTGAATGTCCGTGAAATGAGGCGGAAATGAGTTCTAAGAGTTACGACCAGTTTTAGTATTAAGGAGACGTAACGTAGACGTGTGTGAGAGAGAAGGTTCTTTTTTCTTTATCCACCCCAGCCTGTGGACAATACATAGATAGATACAATGAAAATATACTCTAGTTGGTTAACAATTACAACATTCGTCCGTTCGTGCGAAAGATATCGCATCACATCGGTGTTTCTGATTTGATTCGTCTTTTCTTGTTCTCACACTACTGCCTCTTCACTCAATAATTCCCTCATTTAATTTTCAAATACAATTGAATTGAATTGAATTGAAATAAATTCGTGCCTTGCACTCATTCTCTTCCCTTTTAATTTTAATTGTCAGACTTGTTTTGAGCATCCTAATGCACAACATATGTCATGTAACTATGTAATATACTTAATGTACGTTACGTAGTTTAGCTACTTTCGCATGCCTCTGCAAAAAATTGATTATTCCTTCCAACTTCCTATCTACAATACACTGTAGGATAATACATTTTATAATAACTATTATTCATGTTCATACTTACTTAGTAGTGCACAAGTCGTAGCTACTTATTGTATTTATTTTATGACGAGGAGTATATTTTTGAGTGTATGCATATGTACTTAGTTAGTTAGCCAGACAGTATGTACTTACTAAGGCACAGCAATTGCAATCTGGCATGACATCTGATATATTATGTGATTTATTAAGCACAGTATCCGTACTTGAGAGTATTTAGCTGCATGGAATAAATCCAATGACATTATTTCATCCACTCATTACATTTCCCGTGTTCACTCTATTAGACACAACATCCTACGCTTGTCAATAACTTCTATTGCCACTTTATTCTTAATAGAAACTCCTCACTAGTAATTAACATAGAATGCTGAAGAACACAAATGCACGGTCACAGGGCCAGCCCAACTATAAATAAATAAATAAATAAATTCTCCTTAAGATTCCAATCCAATCCACTCATTCACAAATTAAACTCCTAATAAAATGTTGCTAATATTATTCACTATTGAAAGGAAACTGCTGTGTGTATGTACTTAATTACCACACATGCTCTATTATTTAATATATTAGAGGATTTTTGCAAAATCCTTCAGTTCGCTATATAGCATAGACAACTTATTAAACAAAATAATATAGCTACCCCGTGTAATCTAAGTATTACACAAACTATGTCCGCACTATGGTATAATTAACCATTTTTTGCTCCTACGTTAAAGTTCACATTCACATCACTGTTAAACAATAACAAACAATAATTCTTCCCTTGAATAAATCACAAAAATATTTTTCACGTTTCTTTCGGGAAGGTTTACTTTAGTTTGCATGATTGATTCATTAAATGTGGAATATTTAAGTGAATGCAATGCAACATGCTCAGCCTCGTCTACTTTTTAAACTAATTGAACCCTAACTAAAGCTAAACGAGAGAGACCATGAGACAGACAATAGTTATTTATTGGTAGCTTTAGCTTCACTCTCTTGCGATATCTGTTAATAAATAGGTAAGCAATTATCGTATCTCTCTGCCTCTCCTGCCTACAATATTAATACATAGACAACTAAATTCAACATCAAATCGTAGCGCTAATCGCTTAAGTACATAGCTGTGCCCTGTAATAATATATATCTAAACTATCTTCGAATAAAAATATACTAATACACTCAAGATAGGATGTTCTATTCTTGTGTAATAGTATAAATCCATAATAATATATGGTTCATAATTAGCTATACGTACAATATAAGAATGATAAGTCATAAAATACAACGCAAAGCGCTTAATGTCATGGATTTCACAGTTGATTACTAAACTATGTATTTGGATAGTGGGAACGATTTGGTAAATTATCGACATTCTTGATGCCTCTCGAAGAGGAGATCAAAGCATTAAATGCAATCGAGGAGAAATCAGAGGGAAACTCACAAACAAAAAATTATTCTCATATCCTACCCAGGTTTGGAGTCTGCAGTTAGAGTTACGTAGGTAGCTCTAGCTAGGTACCTTACCTAGGTGGATTGATGTGATGGGCAGTGTAATAAAATAATGAGCGCTAATCAATCAATAAACATTTGCAGACACTACCACGACTACACTAATCTTCTCTATACACATTATATGAAGTTAGGTATATACTTCTAAATTATGTGTAGGAGTCCCTCATCACTGATCTGACAATGCAATGCATTGCAATGAGGTAAGAGTACAAATATAAGTAAAGAGTGATAGCACTGCGTGTTTTACGTCTGTTTTGTCTATGCGAAAGGTAGGGAGTTTAACAATAGTAGTACCAACAGAGTTAGAGTTGGATGGATTTGGATTTAAAGGCATTAGGTTAGGAATTGTCCATATCATCTCGCCTCGATTAAAGTTAAAGTCAAAGTCAACCGAGTCGCTCACACTATCAGACGGATAAAGCTCAATAGATGAAAGAGGATTAAAGGTGTGTTTTGTGTTGTGTTCTGGGGGTCGATTGAATCAAACGTCGAACAGCCGAGGAGATACGATACATCTACAATACATTCAGCCACAGCTTTTGATTTTGGTTTGACTGTACAGATATATTCCGTCCGTTTGGTCGGTCGGTACCTACAACTTTAGTAATAATCTACTACTTTAATACCTACTGCCTTCCCTCAAAGGATTCATCGCTTATTCTACTCTCTGGCATGACTGACACCCACCTAATGTACGTCCGTCTATATAAATGCATAAATACATAGAGAGCAGGACACTAACAGAACACAATGCTCTATATCTCCAGCAGATCATATTTATCTCTTATAGTAATATATCATAATATATTATTATTAGTGATGCGTTGTCTATTTTGCTGATTTACAATACAGTTCACTCAGCTCAGCATCAGCTACTCTTGAATTGACGATAAATTGAGATACCTACATAATATATAGGTAATATCCCTAAATAAGTACTAGCTAAATTATGAAGCATAATATTAATATATATTAGAGACATGTCGCATTGCATATATACTTGTATGTACATTATGGATGGATGACATTTATCGTTAGCATATTGCGTATACATTGTGTAGCGTAATAACTACATTCATTCTATGTGAATGTATATAAGTATTGCACCACGGAAGTTTCCGTCTGCCAATCCAATCCTAATCCTAAATCCATTACCTACTGATACCTTAATTTAATCGACAGAACGTAACGTATCTATCTAAATTGTTCTGATATATCTGTACAACTTCTCGTAAATACACGTAAATACTCGTAAACACGGATCGAATTCACTACGTAAGTAAATATCTATATTTATTGTGGCTGCTGCTGCTGTTTCACATAATTTCACTAACTTTGTTATAATAATATCAGAGTGAAGTGAGTGAAATGGTAAAGGCGTGATGATGGTCGGATTATGACAAAGGAATTAAGCAGGGGCAATATCACGAGTCCTCGCTTATCCGCTCAACTATTGAAAATCGAAAATCAGGAGCACAGCTCTATATTACATGAAACAACAGTTTCTGCACTGGCACATAGTACATGCAGATTTATGCCATTCAAATTCAATCCACAATCTGCTACTTACTTATTTACTATGAGGAAACAAAGCCTGAGAGTAGAGCAAGAGCACTAAATATTTCTGTTTGTCATACTATATAGGTTTCTACTATTCTGTAATAATATATCTGTCACTGTACTTGTAAGGTACATACATTGTACCAATATTGTACTAAATATAGTAACAACAATCTCAACTGCATACTTTCTGTACAATATCACACCAACTAGCCATAATAGCTAACATAACATAACATGAAATGTAACTGCTAGCTAGGTATTTCATATATCTGTAATGCTTAATAAGTATAGAGTAGCGTATAGCATTTAACTAAGCACTTTCGCACTACAACAGCCTTGCTGTCTGCAAGTATCTGCAAAACGTTGACAATAAACAGAAGTATTCGTATGTATATACATGTAGATACAGAAACGCAAATGATACTTCAACTTCAACTAAATACTTGGTTGAAACAAGCAAGGAGAACATAAAGCTATAATATTATAGTTAGTTCCTAAGTAGAGTAACTATGTCCTAATATAATAATAATATTCCGTAGGAAATGGGACGAAGAAGAAAAGCAGTAGGCAGGCAGGCAGGGACAGGACACAGGAGCGGGACATAGATATTATTCTATCTATCTATGCAATAATTATAATACAATACATAAGTATAGAATGCAAATAAAGATATGTTGCTTGGTTTGGCTTGGCTTTGGCTGCTATGTGCCAGATGGTGACCTGGCGGCTCTTGAGCTTCTGTCGACTCAACTTACTTACTAGTTAGTTAGTACTCATGCAGTTACAACTTACAAGTTTACAACTTTGGATTTATCTCATGCACTCAATTCAATACATACGTTCTCAGTGCTCTTTCCTATCTCTGGCTATATTATGTATCACCAAGTAAAGTAAGCATAATACCGCTACGCTATTACAATTATCCTTCCCTTCAACATTCAACACAATTTATATTTATATTAAGGAGAGTTTAGTTCTAAATAGTTCACATCGCATCCCCGAATATTGAGACTTATACAAATATCCTTATACAAAATCTTATTTCTCTTAGAATGCGTAAGTGTAAATGTATAGGTAGCAAAGTTGTGCTTGTAAAATGCAAACTGTCCTGATATGTGTTATGTAACTTTGTGATGCGATGATCTATCTATTCTTGATACACCATGGTATGTATTAGTTTGATTTGCTATATATCTTATTCCTGCCAAAGCCAACCTGGGGGAATGTGCTCCAAAGCAAAGGAAACCTCAGCACACCACATTGAGTCTTTCTTCAAGACTAATTTGAATGGAATTCGATTCGAATTCACTCATTGAGATAATCTTGTCGCATCACATTGTGTTTTCCACACTTGAATCTTTTAATCCTATAATGGGATACCTGTCTCTGTCTCCCATAATTTCGCCATCACCAACCAACTTAAATTTAATTTTGTATAACATGCAACTCTATTTGAAACTCATGCATGAACCAATTCGAGAATTGCTTTTCTATAAAAAAGCCTTCCTTAATCTTCTGTGTATCAACTTATCATAATGTTCTACAACAAATCCGACTACTCTAATTCTCTTTTCGTGCTAAGACTCTAGTGCTTCTGCCAACTTACATTCAATCTAATTTCATAGCCACGCTCTCTGGAGAAAGTATCAGCATTGCATCTTGCATCTAACGATAATTTAAATGCAAGTACTTTTATAACTACACATTTTTGATTAATAACAACAACAAAACAAAAACAACCCTCATATTATAGTAACAGTATCTAGGGTAATAAATTTTGGTGGATACTTTTTAAGTAACACTAATCTAATAAAATATCTATACTCAACGAATTCATATAATTGTAGGAATCTGTTATTACTGATTTATTAAGCAGAAAATATCACAGTAGGTACTGGAAATGGGAAGTTGTGTAGGCAGATACATTTATTTCTGTTCTTTAGTGAATAAATAGCGTTACGAATGTAATTTTTGGTTTCACAATTTATTTTCGCTTATACTCAAATTGCATTAATAAAAAATCTGGATTGAATAGCTACACACGAATAGGTTAGAGAGGAAATCAGAAAAGTAAACATACTGAAAGGGTGATATTTGGACAGGGTAAGAAGAGACGAACCGACTGTGGTCCGTTATTTACTTATCTCAGGCAAGAGAGTCCTCACACAACATAACATTATTACAACCCAAAGCAAATGCAAACTTACAACTTACGAAACGAAGGTGAGAGCAAATGTGCTTTTGTGACCTGTGAGAGTGAATCGGGAAGGAATGAAATGAGGAATGTAATAATGTAACATATTCTAATGCTACCCTACTACCTACCTATTTAACTACCTACACATCCTTCTTTTCTTTTATACCAATATTCTCTTAAGCAAAACATCCACCCCCAAATGTCACTCACTCAGCTTTCCGTTTTACATTTGCCTTCTTTGCCAGCAACATTATATAACAGAATCAAATTGAATTCTATTTCCATTGGAAAAGTTTAATTTTTATCAGACAGAAATCCATATACTTATCTCACTTAGCTTTTTATCGACATTTGCAAAAATAAATGCGATTTAGCATTGAATATCAGTATATATACAAAAATTCAGCTCGTTTAGTGCACCATCACCGAATTGACTAGAAACGGCAATTAATGTAATTAATAATTGCAATAGCAGGAGGAGCGGTAGTAGTAGTAAAAACAAGAAACAACAACCAACCAACAAGTGGACTATCATAATGTGTTAAGTTTTAAAATATCCTAACGTACTTATGTAAATAATTTCCATTTCAAATAAATAGAAATGTGTTTAATATATTTAGTTAACTTACGTAATGCGTGTTTCTAAGTTTAAGTAAAAGTAAAGGTAGCGAAATAAGTGTATAAAATGTAATTCGCCTTATATGCAAATGCTGTGTAAATAAGTAGTTAAAGTTAAAGGTTTGTAAGTAAATATAAAAATACAGGTATGCAAACACATACATTTTGAGAAATGGTCAAAAGTAACTTGTGAAAGCTGTATGTATGTGCTTTACTATATCTTTTAAAAATATTGTGAGTTACTTAAGTATTTCTAGTTTGTCAATATTTATCTAACGGTAAATGTGTGACTTATCTGTATTTAAGGAAAATTTAAAGGTATACTATGTATTTACTTAAATGAATTTGTTTTTAGATAAAGTTAAAGTTATTATGTAAGTATAATAATTTATTTAGGTATATATATGTGATGATTTGATTTGAATACCGACCGGTGATGAGTACGGAGAGACATTCAATTTTAGAAGTTGGCGATTGGAGGGATGATGCGGATTATTTTCGGAAGAACGTTGTTGAGCCGGACTGTTTGTGATTGACAGTATGTCAGTCATCAGCAGCCGGAGCAGAAGAAGAATATGTTGTAAGTTGTAGGGGTGATGATGAGATGGAGACGTTCAATTCAACGTTGGCTTTGGCTAAGAGAGCCAAGTGAAGCCAAAGCCAAGTGAAGGGAGACGCGATTTCTGTCTTAAGTTTAGTTCCTGGCTTGGCTCTGCTCTATTTTGCTTTCGCTATACTTTGATAAGCTTTTGGTTGCAGTTGGAGCAGTATGTACTTTTGAACCATCGTTCTTTGCTTTTTCTTTCCTCTTATTACTTAAGATTAGTCAATGAAGAATCTGTGATTGAGATATTGACGTAAGTTTAGATTTCACATTGAAACATTGAAACTGCACTATTGGGGCAATTGGGACACCTATTTGTATTTCTGCTAAAAAGGAGATGTTCTTGCTTGTATTCACAAAGTGTCATTCCTCTGCAAATGTTCTCCCCTTCGTCTCTTTTATGTTTTAGTAGCGAGAACATCTATTCAAGTACATGGAAATACAAAAGAAAAATTGACAATCTCCTTTTTCAAAAACAATTTGCACATTCCATTTCACACACTAAATACAAGTAAACAGTAAACCCCACTGAAACTTTTGATTGGTATTACTCATTTGAGGTTTACACTATAAATAGCAAACAGGAAACCAACTATGAGTGTTTTATTGTTGGATAATATATAACTGTTGTTGTAACAATCAATTTTGGTGGATTTTCACTGATTTCGTATTGGAGTCGTACATGTGTAGTAATATAAATAGAATTGAGGGTGGTTGCATTCCTCACCTTGCTTTGCTTTAGATTTTGCTATTGATATTGCTTGCTTTCCTATTTACTAGCATGAGACTGCTCTAATGTGTCTGGCCTGGCTTTACTCTGTCACCGTAGCGTAGTGCACACCTCTTATTGTCCTATTTCCTCTTATCGGGAAGAAGGAGCACCTATACTCTAACAGTTGGCTGATTTACTTGTTAGCTCAAGTCAACACTTTTCGGAAATGACATTTGATTCCAGATTACTATGTAAATCCTATAGAGAGATATGTTCAGTTTCAAATTGCACTCAAATGTAATTGCTGATACAGTAAGTGTGGTAGGTACCTACTATAATTGTGCTAAATAAACGCAACCACCTTAAATAAGATTAGTATGCATGTATTTAAGTAGGAGTGAGGTGTACTGTACTGTATTTGGGTAGTAGGTACTGCTGTGTGCAATATTAATGTAAGTACATTTTTAGATTATATGTAGTTATGTACTTAATATTATATTTTAAGTTTTTCTCACACTGGAAAGTTCGATAACTATTAATCCCAACCAACAATAATAAAGTAGAGACACCCAACCAAGAGTCAACGTCAACATTAACAAGAGCGGAACTGTTTTATTTAGCCTGTCTGTTCTGTGGTTGTAAATATAAATATACGTTTGTTCTTGTTCTTCCTACTCTTTAGTTAAGACTGAACTCACGTACGTACAATATAGAGTGGATTAAAAGTGACGATAACAATAATAATCTACGTTCCAATTATTACAATCTTAAGAGGTATTTGATGTGAAGTATGAATACGAGTTGTGGAAAGTCTTCCTGTGACAAAATGTCTTATTAAAGCTTTAGAACACTCACAATTTTATTTTTAATGATAATAAATATTATGGTACACTAGCACTAGGAGTTACTTATATAATTATCTGATTAACAGATTGTCTCTACAACAGCTTTGAGAATTATTAGAAGGATTGAGTTTGTTTCCCAACGTAAGGGGCACTTTGCTTTAGTTTAGCTTAATTCAATGTATTCTATTGTACAAAACTTAAGACGAGGGTGGTTTAGCTATTTTTGCGTGTTTGCACCCTACACAAATTATTGAACGGCAATAGTTCCAGTTTATTTGTTTCCAGTGTCACTTTTGAGACACTTTTTGATATGAAAACTTGAGATTTTATTTGATTGTTGAGACTATATACTTATTTAAGTATATATTTCGTTTAAATTGGAAAAGCGAACCGAACTGAATTCAATGAAATCTTTTGTAGAACCAACACAATAGTGCGACAAGACATTTAAAGTCAAGATCAATCAAGTCTCATGTTATGAAGGTGTCCAGTTTGATGATAATTGTGATCTGTCTTTGACAGTATTGAAATGAGACTCGATTCTTGTATTTTTAGTCACCTCGCCTTTTAGCAATTCACCTCAGAGCACACACACCTTTGTTACTAACTATGTATAATGATGAGTAGTGGGTAGGTACAATATACTTGATTGCATAGGTATGTTTATGTGTGTTAACAGTGCTTAAGCTGACGATGATGACGAGTTAAAGGTCAGCCGGAGGAGGAGATGATTATGATTTTGTGGTGGTGGTGGCGGTGGTGAGGAAAGCCGGGTGCTGGTGAGGACAGATTCTCAACTGTGAGGAGTAGGACATGATTTCAGTTCGGAGGGCAACAGAGAACTGAAGGATAAGGGTATTTGGGGCTGTCGATAGGGCATAAGTAAGTTGGTGGATTGGACGTCGTATCATCGTCACGTACGTAAAGCAACGTAACGTAACATAACAACGTAGACTGTTGTAGAGTGAGTGGAGTGAGAAGCTAAGTAAGTGAAGGCAAGAAGGATACATAGAGATCAGTTCTCTATTCCATGTACTAAGGGAAGAGAGGGTTCAATTCTCACACACATACACGAACATACACTCTCATACAATACACAACAGAACAGAACAGTGGATAGGATAGTTGGATAGTTGGGATACCTACTTGCATGAAATAACGTAACTTTACGTAACATAATGTAACCTATCCTATCAGTTGAGTTTTAGTTGGGAATACATGGAAGGGGTATACCCACACGTAATATCCACACAGCCAGAGCACCCAAGAACGAGTTGGACCCCCAAAGCCCCTTTCTCAATGACTCGGTGATCTGTTGGAGGGGCCGATCATTCAATTCGATCAGGAATTGTCTATTGAAATAAGAAGCGGGCGCATGTCTTGGCTCCAGCGGATTGATTCCCGGATTGGAGAATCGGTCCGACCCAAAGGGTGGAGGATTGGAAACCAAACCCAGACGGCACGGAGCTCAGCTCTTCAGCTCACTCCGCTCACTCACTCAACTCACGTTGGAACTCCAGTTTTTAGCTACTACTCAACTTTAGTTCAGTTGACTTGACTTCAGTTGACTTGACTCTCTTTGACTCCACGTCCTCCTTTTCCTGTACCAATTTACTTTACTAAAGTTTGCTTTCAGATGAGATGCGATCGACTTGCACCCCCACATACACACACAATTCCTATACACACAAATACAGAAACATCTATTTATCTATCTGGATCTGGATCTATCTTCTCTTAAGATACATACACAATATCACATCAACAACTAATCTGACTTGACTTGATTCAGCATTCAACTACCCCTTTATATTGTCCAGCATTTTATTCTCTCTATCTACTCTGGAGGTGTCCTTATATAAATACTACATAATTATATATATTTACTTACTAAATGCATACTTTACATAGATCTTCGTCGCATCACACAAACCCATTTCTCTTGTCTATTCTTACTACTTACGTTAACAACAATAATACATTATATAATATACAAAACAGTATCAGAGCTCATGTGAACTCCAGACCAGTCAACACAATACCCAAACAACAAAACATACAAACATACACACAAACTAATATCATTATACCAAGTCTACATTGTTTCCTTACTACGTACAACTTTATAACAGACATCATTCATTGTCTATCTATAGTTAAAATACTTGGTTTACGTTTGATAGTAGTAAGTAAGTACAATTCTGAGACAGATATCCGTCACATCAAAATATATAGGAAGATTGGAGCACATCTTCTATGTTTAGCTCTACTGTTCCCATTTCACTACTCTAGTATGTACAGTAGTATTCCAGGAACTAAGTAAAGGAACGGAGATCCGCATCTTTCTTTTTTCTTTTCTCTCTTGCTTGTATACTTACTGATGTTTCTTAGTATTGTCTAAAATCAGTATTGTGTACTGTATGGTGGTTCCTTTAGTTTAGTTTACTTTCCTTTGGATTGGCTCTCTTAACTCTCATAAGAGTTTTAGCATGGGATTCGTAAAAGACGGACGGATGAACGGACAGAAAGAGAAGACGGCAAGGCATTGCAATAGAAGAAACAACAACACGAGATGCGGACGTTGGTTCGGAGTAGAGCACACGCTTTCTTACTTAGTTAGTTCCCAGGAATGAAGATAAGTCCCAGTCTCCCCAATCCCCACCGATACATTTGCCATTACCACCCACCCATATCACAATAACTATAACAATATACCTTCAGATCAAAGACACAAACGAGATCCTATAAAATTCCTCTGCATCTCTCCCCGCTTGTTTTCGCTCAACTCTTACGTTACCTCCACTTGCTTCTACTTCTGCACTCGCTTGGCTTGGTCTGCTCTGGCCTTAACTTAACTAACGCGTAACGTAACTCTCTTATGATCTGATCTCCTTCTTTCCAAATTTTCCAGACCAGAGCCAAGCCAAATATACATAGTAGTTATTGTTAGTTCTCTCATTCCGCCAGACCAGCCAGCTTCGATCGCTTTCCTCTCCCGTCCATCAGCCACCTTATTTTATATTCCTTTCCCTTTTCTTCGCTTACGCATTTCATTTACATTTTAGAATCGCCGTCTTCCCATTGCTAACTATGTACTACTATTTATATTATGTTAAAACGGACTCCACTCTCTATACAATTTATGCTACAATATATATCTACTATTGTTTAAAATGGTTCTCACAAACTATTTCCATTGCCAGCTAAATATGTAAATGCTTTGTGCTTATTTATCAGCAAAAGTACCTAGAGCCATTGCAAAAAATAATAATGGGATTTTTTATTCAATGTGAACAACTAAAGAAAGATGCTTATTATTGTATGACTATGCCTAAGCACGTAAGTAAATTATTTTGCAGAAATGCAATATCTAAATAGTATCAATACGGACAAATTACTTATTAGATAGCAAATTATTTTATTCCTGGGGATTCCATGTTTCGCATTTACTATTTACATCATATTTTTTTACAAGTATTTAATTGAACTGATTTTCCGAGTTACTTTAAAATTCGCATACAGCTAAAATTAATAGCTTACGTGATACGTACGTCCTAACAGTCATCTACACAAGAAATACACTAAAATAAAGGAACGATGTTTGCATTAGGGCTACACTTTGTGGAAACAATCTCGTCATGATTTTTGAAAGGATCACAATGCATTGGTGTCTCGTACAAAGCCACCCTCTCCTTTTCAAACTTCACACCTTATTTGTTCATCCGGTTAATTCTAGTCTTTGTCTGCTTGGATATACGGTAGGCAGTAGCTATGTACGTGGCATTTATACAATATAGTGGGCAACCCTCTTCTCATACTTTACTCTTACTTACAAGTGCTGTTAGCTAACAAACCAACAAGCATCTCATTTGATTCGAACCTGATTTGATTTGTAGTATGTATAACACAATTTGGTGGTATTTAGTAAAGTATGTCTTAATCATTTGTAACCAGTACATCTGCCTTTAAACATCTTGGCATAACTCCTTTACATAAGTATCTACTTTAAACATTTCATCGCCTCGTCATTTAACAAGGTCACATTATTGCACACAATACAATACAATCTCCTGATTTGATTGACTTCCTTTTGTTTTTTATTGCGCTATCTTATCTTTACCGTGCGCTGTTTAGCTTGTGCGATCTTTTCTAATCTGCAGTACATGCAACGTACATTGCATACACTGCCGCAACACAAAACGAAGGTTAGCTTCAATATGGTAGCTAACATACCACTGCACTGCAATCCATGTTGTACATATATCCTACCTACGTCTATTATTATCTCTTAAATTACAATTTGCACGTGCTCATCCTTCACAATTATTTTATATCACATAAATACATAAGATACTAAATAAGCAATGCTAAAATATGTCCATCTTAATACATGCATACTAAACATTACTTTTTATGGAATATTCGAAGCAATTAATCCCATTCCTTAAAGAGCTTAACTATATACATTTTGCCATACATCACTTAAATGAGGGATACTTCCGTCCATTCCTTTTGACAACTCTTGTCGACATGGACAGTAGTAAATAAACACTTGCTAGAATTAGACGAAATTGCTTGTTGCATTTGTGTAAACACATTAGATCTGTCGACTCCACTAAAATAATGTGTAGTTCTAGCTATGTGCAATAGCTACTTACGTATTATGTAGTATTAGTAATCTCTCTCAAGCAGCACTTGCTTAGCTAACTAACCTGTTCACTAAAAGAACAAGCTCACCTGTTCTCACTCACCTGTCCTGTCTTGTCTACCTGTCACCTTGTTCTGTCCGTCCCGTCCTGTTCTCTGACCTGTTTAGTAGTTCTAGATAGTAACTACGTACTACAAATACAATACTATACTAGTGAGTCAGACCCCTTCCTTTACACTCAGCACTTGTCACTTTTACTTCCCTTGACAATGACACGAGTTATAGATCCAATTTTAATGGACATTAATGTAAGAATTAAATCTATACTAATTTTGTCGCCAATTGGAAATACAAATTATTTCTTGCTTAATACTAATTCTGAATTCCTGCCCAGACCAGACCACTCTAGGTTCAGTTTTCATACAAACAAACAAATCTACCTATGCTTGTATTTATTATTTAACTATCAGTAATTTGGTGACAAATGTCTCTACCTACGCAATGTCACCAGCCGTGGTTCTATTTGTGTTCACCTTTTGAACCTCATCTCATTCGATTAGGGCCAGCCAGAGAAGTAAAGAGCGGAAAACGGGACGCGTTGCACAAAAAACCACAGTCAGCCCTTAGTGTAATGTCATGTCAGTATTATATTTAGTAAGTAGTTGTACAAAACAAGGAGACCAAGCCAGACTAGGCCGAGAAGACAAGAAAGGATAGGACAGGAGAGCAACAGCAAGAGCAACCTAAACTTTCTCCCTACTTGTTTGCTTTTAACTTGCTCTTTCTGCTCTGACTTAAGTAAAACATCACTTCTCTTATTATATAATAGTTATATTATTATGTATCTCCATCATATAGTCATAGCAGTGCCTATGTAGCCTGCTCCGTTAACTATTCTATGTATCATCCCTATATGCAAGTATGTATAGTTCTTCTACAAGTTCTAGTAGTAGTTCAACCTAGTTAAATAGTACGTGCTCTTCACCATACAAAACAGAACATACATTTACGTAACGTTACGTAACGTAAGTAACATGAGTACCACGGCACACTTACATACTTAAATGGCTAGTAGTGGGTAGTAGTGGTCTGGGCTGGTCTGGTCTGGTATGCTCGTAGTAGTAAGTAGCTTTCTGTAGTAGAGCGAGCCAAACCAAGCCAGACCAAACCAAACCAACTCTTTCAAAGTTGCAACTTAAATAATAGTATTAGTAAAGTACAGATATATAGTAGTTTCTAGTAGTTTTAGTAGCTAGTAGCCTCTGAAGATATTATTATAACCTTACGTTTATATGATATGCATACTACTACATATACATATACATAGTTGGATATAGATAGTGGAAGTAAGTAGTAAGTAGTAGATAGCCGCGACATTACATAACATTACATTACGCTAGGTACGTACTTATGTTATAAAAGTACGTAAGCAATGCAATGTAAGTCCCACTCATATAAACTTTACCATTAACTCTGCTATCCTCTTCCTCGGCTGCAGATACTTTTACGCTGCTCTCTTACTCATATAACTTCCCTTTATGCACATACATAGGTGCTACTATATTTATAAGTAAGTATGATGTGATGTGGCTTGGCTTGGCTTGGCTCGACTAGCTACATGGAAATAGTAGTAGTTTTACTTTAGTTTGTGACGCTAAAGACAGTGTATTTTGTAAAGGAAGAGCCGACTCGAGTCGACGGACGTGGTATTATATAATGCAGTTTAAGCGTAGCTCTCTACATCATAATTCATAATAACATCCTTTTGGGCTCTACAGTACTCTACTAGTATGCACATTCTCTCTCTAGTTCTATTTAGTACTACATATACATACACACAACTACTTTACTCACTTGCATATTGCATTATAGTGCATTTCATACTGACTTTACTACTACTATCTGTTTACGTGTGTGCACAATGAACTCTGACAATGAGATCTTCATATCCTCGTTGCACTCTGACTATCTAATTCATCCTTTTCGTCATTTTATCCTTACTTACTACTATTACCATGTATGTACTATTACTACCACTACTGAACTACACAAATACAAGCATTTTCAACGTAACGTTGCTATTTTTAATCATTGTTGCAGTTTACTATACGCTGTGTTGTGTATCTGCATTTACTTAGGCATTGGCAGGAACATACAATTATATAGCGCATAAGTGTACGTTTAACTATAGCTAGTATTTAATAAGCTTTACCGAAACATTACTTTACCTGGCTGCATCATCCATGCAGAATGAATGTGGGAAACAGCAGAACAGCGGATACTTACCTTTGAATGCAATTTTGCACAATGCCCTTTTACATACACAGTAGCCAATATAAATTGTTCTAGTTTGCTCGTTGTTATAGTATGTATGTATATTACTATTACAAGTTCTGGGTTATCCCCTTATCTGTTTACGTCATACATACGCTTATTGTTAGTTAGATAACTAGGTTCAACATAAACCTTTAAATGTTAAAAGGTTTATTATATATTTTTTTATTCGTAACCACATCTTATAATCTGCGTACAATTAATTTTGTTTCAATTTAGTTCTTTGCAAAATATTGTATGATGTGTACATAAGGATAGAACGTTACTTTTGGGTTTCTGCACAAAGTGAGCTAACCTGTCGTGCAGTTATTCAAATAAATGAATAATCCACTGTAACAGAAATAGGTAAGTTGTGACCCTTTTTGGTACTGTGGGACTCATTTGTACATAAATATATATGTATTAATGCTGAAAATAGTATAAATAGTAAACATGGCATTTTAAAAGCTTAATTTAGCTTTTGTCCTTTTAGGTAAAGCCGAATAGCATCACTACAGAGAATTCCAGTTACCTAGCTTTCTACATGGGTACTCTATTTATTTAAACTCGTGGAGAGGTTGGCGAAATTCTCTGTTCACCACTACTAAATGCATAGTAATTAGGAATAAGGAGTTGTAGATTTTGACTAGACGTGTGCCTTGCTCAGCCACGGCGTTTTCCGTGAGAAATCAAACAAATTCGGTGATGAGATGAAGCTGGCCATCGATCTTCTTAGTTTCTTAAGTAAAGACAGAGGAAAGTGAAGGAAGACGTGCTTCGTTCTATCTTTCTTTACTTTAGTGTTTAGCACAACACGAAGACAGACATCAAGTATAATGCTTTCTATCCTAAACAACTAGGTATCCCTACTTAGCTATATACTTACCAGTACCACTTTCATGGCTACAAACCTACAATGTAATATATGGCACATTGTACTTACTATAGCAGAATAAGAGTTAGCTGTAGTAAGAGTAAAAGGTAGGCTATGTATACCCAACACTTCTAAATTACAGATACAGAAAACGTCTTTTCCGTCTCTATCTTCCTCAACTCTACTCACTCATTTTGAGCCAGGTTCTTCTATTGTATTCCCGGATTGTGTGCAGGTTGTGTGTAACATTGTGAATTGCATGACACAGTTAAGTAGTCTTCTGACAATGAGTCTTTGCTCTCTGTCTAGAATCGTATAACTTGCTAACTTCCTCGCAATAGCTAACCTTTCCTTCTTTCGTCTCCCTTTTCAAAGCGTGCCGAGTTCGTTTCCTACTGCAAACAATTTCCTTATGTAACGTAAGTTTAATTTCTACTTTATATAGTGTACTACTAAATACCCGTGTTTGCTGTACTGACATGTAAAATTTTTACGATTCGCAAATGTCAATTTAAAAATTTTGTAAAGTCTGAAGAAATTGATTTTTTTTCTATTTTTCTCATGTTACAGACACAAATAGGAGATCGGGTCATCATTTACTTTCTTTCTTTC
Organism: Tomocerus mixtus; assembly: GCA_034694165.1. Lineage (NCBI taxonomy): Eukaryota > Metazoa > Arthropoda > Collembola > Entomobryomorpha > Tomoceridae > Tomocerus > Tomocerus mixtus. Next base: position 16,257 of record JAQFYC010000133.1, on the reverse strand, counting down.
ATTAGTTACTATCCTTCCCTGGAGTAGTGATCTTCTACTCATCTATATCTGTCTCTTCCATTTCCTAGGAACGTTGTATCCTGAGAAAATAGTCTTTATGTTACAAGAAAAAGGGAAACGCTGGGACATAGCGTACATTTCTGGACCCTACAAACATAAATATTAAAGTATAGAGAGAGAATATACATATTTAGTTATGTACACTGTTTTTTCACAATGAAAAAAATTAGTCTTTCTCTGTAGGTTGTTGCTTTAAGTATATTAGTACATATTGCCCCTTATTTGTTATAAGAAAATATGTCATAGCTTATAGAAAGCGTCAGCAAAGACATGCAGTAATATAAGATGAATAAGATTCAATTATTGACCTAGTCTGTTGTATTTACATAAATATATTATATTTATCTACTACATTACTATATTATTATAAGTAGGAAAAGTTCCCCAACATTCACAAACAATTCTACTGTAAAGTTAAACTTGCCTTAAACCAAGAAATAGTAACAGTACATAAATGTGTGTCGCAGTAGGGTTGTACTCTCAATATACATTTGCACAGTATAAATAGTGTACATATATATTCGGACGGGAGAGATGATATTATTTTGTTTCGGAGATAGTTTATCATTACATCTGTAGGTTTTTGAGTTCCGTTCTCCAATGTTCACCCTAACCAGGTAATGTACCATAGTCGTAGTGGAGAAGGAGAAACTCAGAACACAGACTGGCGTGGTACCCAACCGAGTTGAGTATACAGAAGACAGTCTATTTAGATCTTCGGGGCATGGATGACTGATGAAAATGTAATTGGGAATTCGGGAATGAAAATTTTCATTTTCGGAGAGCAATTAAGATTAAGATAGGGAAAAAGACAGAGTTCGTGGAAAAAATCATTGGAGAGAAATTGGAACTGCCTGCTTCATTTCTCACAAGTTGTACCAGGCCCTGGTGAAATGAATAAATGCTCAAGGCTGCCTAAAAAGCTATTGCTGCTCCTTAATTGGAATTAATTGAAATTTTAGCATTTAATTAGGAGAAGACGAAGACGATGCAGGACTTCAGTTTGACTGACTTCTGTTCTACTATTTGCTTCTGTGGATGTGCTACTTATATTTGCATTATAGTATATATCTCAGTGCTACAGTTTAACATAGCATGCTTTCCACTCCTTCTGAACTTTTTCGACTTAACAAAATCGCACGCTGTCACTGAAACGTACCCACGCCAAACCAGCACCCGTTTTTCCTAGAGAAATGTCTGCACCAACTTATTTCATATTCTGTTGGCCTGCTAAGAAATAAAGTGGAATTTTGTTACGCATATTCAAAAAATGACATACTTCGTAAGAACTTCTCACTAAAATATTTTCAGATCCTATTATGGTGACAAAATCTAAGACGATAACGTTAATAAAGTTTACGGTAACATATAGTGCAACGTAGAGAATGAGTACATCTTTGTCTGTTTCTATGTGTGTACTTGTGCGCTGCTTGCTGCGTAATACTTACTTTTGTATTGCGATTTTGCGATGTAATGTACTTACGCTGACTCACTCTTTACTCGCACTTTAGTTAAACTCTAGTTCTCATTGCGTGGGTAAATACGCACAAGCTTAAACGGAGGCAATGTGCTTCTTACTTTTGCCACTTAAATATCTACATACATACATACATACATGATGAACAACAAGTAAACTAATGCGTCTGTACTGTACAGTTACATGGATGTATGGATTATACAAGGTAACCACATTACTAAGGTATATGTTTGCATTTTACAACTATTCACCTGAGCAAGTCAACTGAGGCTTGTTTCCGCAAAGAAGATCATGCAGTTTAGCAGAGCAGGGAAAACATTAGAAAATCTACGCAAACTCAATTACAACATAATAAAGCTGATTGTGATTTAGACCTCCATCCCTGCCCATTGTATGCACCCTTGTATTTGTATATATGGACTTATAAAATACACATCATAATGATTGCAGGAACAAAACAAGAGATTTCTCATAAAAGGTACTCATTATACGTATTAAGTATGCAACATTGAATATATTACGTAGCACATGTAAAAAATGGGTAATTACACATACCAAGCAAGGTGCAAACAACTGAAGATTGAAGCTGTACATTAATAGGTACATTATTGAAAGATATTGCGTACATTTTGAATCTTGTGGATATATCAAGGAGAGATTAGTTGAAAATTATGAATAAAAATAGGTAATTACTATAATATTAACTACTGTTACGCTAGAGCAATATAAGAATTTTTATGATGGAATCACAACGCAGAAAAATGAGATAAAATAAATAGTTAAGCAGGTACTTGCATACCTTTTACATATTATTATTCAAATGAGATTTTAGACGAGAGAAGAGGAATAATAATTAGAACGATAATATCCATAAATCTTAAAAAAGTATTCGAACTTTAGATGAAGTAGCTGATGTGACGTGAAGTGTGTTTATGCGTATGTAAATAAATAGTTGTACATACATTATTATAATGAGTCTACGCTTGTGTACCGTAGTACCTACTTAGTAAAAGAAGTAAATAAATAAATTAAACTGCCATGCATATACATACATAATGTATATAATGTCGGGTGTTAAGGATTATCTGCCTACAACTAAATACATACACACAAGTATACTGTGTTAGGTAGCCAAAAGCCACTGCACATAAACATGGACAATAAGTAGAGTAGAATGCGAGTAGAATTAAATAATATTATGAGACTGATGATTCGGCTGGCTGATGAAGATGAGACTGATTGTGAATTGTGAGTGAGCGAGTGAGTGAGATGAGGAATGAGAATTCATCCCACTCGACGTCAACTGAGGTATTTATCGGCATGCATCTGCAATCTGCATGCCTCGAGTTTGTCCACCAGCCAGTGAACCAGCCAAGCCTAGCCAAGCCAGGGACGAGTAGCCAAAACCTCACTAAAAAGCCTCACCAGCGTCTTCCGTGCCTTCCGATCACAGACATTACACTACAGTGGCCTGGTCTGGTCTGGCTTGGCTTCTCCTGTCCTCCTCTGTCCATCCATAAGTATTATAGACAAAGAGAGCCTAGGAAGGACTGAACTGGCCATGCATCTCCGAGTAGCACGCTAATCCCCTGTTCAACTATTGTATCGCATCATATTGTGATTGTGATTGCGAATATTATCCCAAATCCAAGTACAAGTGTTGTTGCTACAAAATAAGTAGCATAGAATACAGTACACAAGTATGTTCATAATAATGATATTAAGTATTAAGTAAGGATGATAATATAATGCGAGTGAGTATTGTAACGTACATACGGTAGGTAGGTACACATTATAGATACCTAATGGATAATATGATATTATAATGATGAGGAGGACGATGATGATGATGATGAGGAGGAGGATGGAGAAGCATATGAAATGGCCATATGAATGTAATAAGCAGAAAGGATATTGCCTCACTATAATATAGAGGAGAGACAGATAATAGTTAAATACACTGCACTCAACTCACTCACTTTACTTTACTTTGCTCAGATAATATTATAGGCACACACAGGTAGCAGGAGAAGCCACCATGATGATTGAGATTGCCCACCTATCGCAATTTTCATTTCCACCCTCTCCACACTTTGTCACATAGGAGGATGGCAATGGACCAATGGTGAGGTGAGGCAATCTCTCATCTCCTACCAAAGTACACTGAACTTGTCTTCATTCTCATTTTGCAGAATAAATCATTCACCACAAGATATGATCATCCCACTTCTTCACGCAGATTATACCCATAACATCACATCACTTCATTCTTCGTCTCATTCCATTCCATAGTCCAGTCCAGCCACGCCAAGAGCTGATCGTACGTATAGGTACTTACATATTTTACTGACTAACACCAAACCAAGCCAAACTCCAATCCAATCCCGATGAAATCAAATGCAATCCAATCTAAACCAAATGGGAATGCAAGCCAGTAAATAGTACTAAGATATTATGCCACGATACAATACAATATTTCTCTCTTCCTTCCTTTTGCATACATTAATAACTATAAAATCCAACTATAAATCTTAGAACCTTTACTTACACTCTATTGTGTACTTACACCTTTGCTTTATGCATACAATCAACTCCTGCTGCTCAAGTTGAATACAATACTTGTTAGTAGAAGAGGAGTGCTATCTGCTATGTTCTAGGTATGTAATGTAATGTAATAGGAGAACCAGAACCAGGTACGTACACGCCAGCCAAACCAAGCCAAGCCAAGCCAAGCCACGCAAGTATATAGCTAATGTAATTTCTTAAGACCACTCCAACCCAATCCAATCCACTTACACTTATTATTACCATATCACATCATCATGCATATTATTACTATTAGGTGCCCATTATCTATCCATGTATACCTTTATTAGCCATTAACTTACAACCATTAGCAAAGCTTATTGTTGCCCATTCCAACAATGCTAACCAAAGAAAAGTTCCATCTAGAAAAGCATTTATATACCTATATACTTAATGTATGTATTGTATGCATGTATCTAATGTCTTATAAGATCGTAAATTGTAACTTCATCCTCTTTGCGTTGTCTTCCCTTGCCATTCCATGCCTTCCTGTTTCGTATCGCTTCGTAGCCAAGCCAAAGCCGAGCATCCGTCCGTCGCTCAACGCAACACAAAGTTCGCATTCGAATTCCCATAGCTCAACTATTTGTGCATATGAAACTATACATAATATTTAGCTACTTGGGTACAGAGACTCTTGGTTACGGTACAGTATTTGTACTAACCAACATACATATACCGAGAGTTCTTGCTACGCCGATTTAAAAAAAAACTTACACGTTAGCATGCGATAGATAGTAAGAGCAAACGGAGAGTAGAACAGTAGCGATATTAAGTATTGTAGGTATAGTGCAGTACAGTACAGAGTACACTACACTAGAAAAGAAACTCTTGCATTTCCAGTCTAAAAAACTACTATTTAAGGCAAAGAAGCTTTTCTCTGTCTCAAGTCAGCCAGAGAAGGAGAACCTATATACTTACATTAGCTATGGCATGATATGGACCAGCAAAACTATTTAGACATTATAGCAAAATGGAAAATTATATACATTCATGTACAAAATCCTTCGTCTAGTATGTGTATACCTTGCATTGTATAGGAATAGTCAAGTCATCTCAATCTCAACTAGTAGACTTGACTTGACTCAACTCGACTTTCAACCGCACCACAAAATCCCCGACTAAATCCCAAATTTATTATATTTGCAGGATTTCTTTCAAAATTTTTCACCGGATTAAAATACTTACCTACGAAGGATATAAACCCCTTTCCTCTTAACTCATCCAATTCTATTACATCTTAGTAGAACTTACATACACTCTTATATAATAAATATTATCTGTTTCTAGTACTGTGTGATTCTAACTAAATAACTGATTCCACTGCGCTCCCGAGCCGAGACTACAGTACATTGCGACGGTCTACCTATAATTTCTATCTAACTCCTTTCCCTCGACTCGAACTCGACTCAAGTCGACGGGGATAAAAATTCGAAAAATAGTCCCATACTTTATGAAGGAATTGCGTGATCATAAGATTGTTTTCTGTCTACCGAACTTTGTTGGATTTTGTTTTCTTAGGAATCTCTCACTAACTAAGCATTACGTACATTATTATAGCAAATCTCTGGGCACCTACTGCTAACTTTAATAGAAATATCTCACCCTATTAATTATATCATATAAGCCAGTACATGCGAACTGCTATTCCATTGTTGGCACATAACTTGGTTAACAATGTATTATACAAACTAACTTTACAAGCGCGCATTAAATGTAAATTCCATATTCAACATCTGTACTTTGTGTCAGAGATTGACGCCGAGAGAAATGACTCGGCGGCGAAAATTTAAAAATTTTCGGCGGCTTATGCTTGGGAAAAATTATCAAAAAAAGGTTATCGGCAATGTATTAAGGGCCTGACAACTTCGACGACGGCGTCATAATGGCCGCCGAGCATTTCATCGGCGGCGTCGGCCTCTGCCTTATGTTATGTTGTGAAGTGAAGTACAAGCAGTTCCATGCTCATTTTTGTTCAAATCTATCCACATACCTTACTTACATTACATTTACATAGGTAAACTGTAATCATCAGCTATTCCCTACCACATTTCTCAGCACACAACCACACATTCATTCGGGTCTCGGGAGTACATTGTTACTGCAGTTACGCAATAGTTACATACATAGATTTGGATGATATTAGTATGTGTGTTATTTGAATGCATATTGTAATATATCTCACGGATCAACACTTTTACTCTTTTATATGTGTAATGTGTAATACCACGTGTTTATATCACTAAGAATGCTTTTGGGGAAACAATGCGCATTTAATACAGAATTAATTGAATAAATACAACTAAATAATAGCCTAATTATTATGTCTACTCTATTTGATTATGTATACTGCAAAGAAATAGGCAAATCATATATTGTATTACTGAACTTACAGCATTATAAGCTCCAATTACGGCCCTTACTTAATACAAACACGCACTATGTTTATCCTATAAAACATTGTTCATTATGAATATTTTGACACACATGTAGCAGTTGCTAAAATTTTACCCTATTTATTGTCTACCTATCTTGTTTGTTTGGCCAAAATATTCATTGAAAATATTTAAGGTAATACGTAATTGCTAATACCTAAACCTAATACATACACTATGTAGTGGTGTATGGGCAAAACATTTTGCAGATTTTTGCCAGATAATTAAAATATGAGTACTTGGATGTATTTAAATTTTGCATATCTGGCAAAGGCGGAATTTATTGACGCATGGTAAGTGTCATAACTCTCTAAAGGTGGTGACAAATAAAAATATTGCTCTTTTATCAAGATAAATTGTTAGTTTGTTAGCATCTGTAAATACCTGTTGGAAATAAGAGATAGTCGCTTTGCACAAAACGGAGTAGCAACAGCCACGCGTTTATTTTTAATGGGAATCAAATGTAGGACATTTATTTTGCTATTTGAATGTACGTAGCTATCCTGCTGTGAACAATGCAGAAATATGCACTTATCTTTCTATATAATTGATTGAATTATGTAGCAAGCTGTTTTAGTAGTAGACTAAAATTATACTTATATTATTTGCATATCCTATCAGTTATTGCTTTAATTTAATGGTAACGGTAGCGTTGTTAGTGTGTTAATGGAGACTGTTTCTGTTAATACTAGCAATAAGTACCGAGATAATTATGCCTTAAGTATTAGATTGTATCAGTTACTATGATTCCAAATAGTAAGTGGTATAGCAGTATTTACGTATTCTGTTGAACAAGTCACAGGGAGTGAATTGTGTTAGTCATGTATTACATATATGCATAATATTGTATCATATACTATATACGAGTAGAATGTGTAGGTAGGTACCTCGGTACACTTTGTGTTGTGCTGAAGTCTATTGTCTCTCTTTCAAAAATGTATTAGGTGAAGAGAAGCGGAAGTCATGAGTAGAACTCTTGCGCATTGATTTCCCTAAAATTCATTCTGAAATACTGAAATCCAAAGGTAAATTATGCATTGGTATCGCTGTCCTGTCGCTACTATAGAACTTAAGTATTGCTATGCCTTGGTTATGTTATGAGCATGCAATTTGGTTTAGTCTCTGTAATAAACATTGGAATTGGAAGCACACCTTCATTATCTACTTGCTGCGTAGCAGAAGCAGAGACTGAGCTTGGCTTGGCTGCCTGCAGTAACCAAACTAAACCACGATACCAGTGAGTACAAGTACATGTAATGAAAAATTAAAATATAGGTAATAACTTCATGCAAAGCTATTACTTGACACCAACATAACGTAACCCAACTAACAAAGACCAGAACGAAATTATACGCTAATGTCTGCACACAGATACGACTTAGGATTACTAATACATACTTAATGCCTGACTCTGACCATGTAGCTATAGCTATCTACTATGTACTCTATTATACTGTACCATAGCTATAGGTACAGCTATATTGTATTTAGTATCAGTTTGTACATGGGAATGCAATTCAATGACACTTTGCTATTTCTTGTGAGTTAGTGAGGAAAAATGTGATGCAAATGAGCACAGCAGCCCTCCTCTCTGCTACATTACACTACAGTTATAATAACTACTGTGCTCTCTTCTATTAAGAGCCAGTCACTTGCATGAAATGTCATACGAAAAAGTCAAATCGAGACAAATATGTTCCTTTGCAATATTTTGCTACAGTAGATCATTTAGGTGTACGTATTACTATAGGCAGAATGTGGCCTGGCATGTACGCAGGCATACATAATATTATGAAGTATGTTTAAAGGTACAAATTTACAAATCCCTCAGCATTGCAACAAAACTAAACTAAAACAAGGCCAACTAAAACTAAAAGCTAATGTTATCCATTTTTCCTTTCATCTACAATAGCGTAGACATTTATATGAAGAGCTAGCTATCTAATTGGATAGTTAGCCAACTAAGTTATCCATTATGTGTACTACTTACTTACGATAACTTACTATCTCATTATCATATCATCCGACTCGGATCCAAATCCCTAAACTTTACATATTAGATTCTCTACCGTCTTGGAGTTAGTCCTGTGCTTGCCAACACTCATCTACATGCATACACTACACATACACATACATACGAACATTACATAACTGCTTTACTTGGCCACCTACCTTTCCTCCATGCATGTCTCTACATTGTATACTTACATACTTACTTAAGTTAAGTTAGTAATACTTTTAGTAGCGGCTAAATATTCAGGAAAAACTGCTGCAGACTTAACTCCATATTATCTACCTTAGTACATAGGTTGGTTTATACAAATTTTACTATGCATCCAATTAAGCACCTAAATGCACTACAATATGTCAAGTACATTTTTACACAGTCCTACTATGTACATACTAACGATAACTATGCGCATTACACATTCTTTGAAAATTATTTTCTTAAAAGAAAGCCTAAGGAAAATTACTGTGCGCTCATAGGTATTATAATTGTAAGCACGATATAGTAAATAGTAGCTAATAATGACTACGTGGTTTTCTTTGGTGTGACTAGTATCTTACATAGATTATGTTTATGCACATATTATATTCCTAAAGCAACTATTAGTGACTCAGAAAATTAACCAACTAAAACTGAAGTCACTTTTAAAATTCCTACAACTATTTAAATAATGCCCCTAGTAAAAAGAGATAGACACTAAACTGGGAAAATATTACGCATAATTACGAGCAGCTATTAGCTATGTACGTACCTACTTAGTAGTAAATTTTCTTATGGGGTGACAGTTTTTCTTAAGCACTTTGATCCCATTATAGATAAATTCAGCTTTCCGCAATACAGATTTACAAATAAATAAAAACTTAAAAGTGTATGAGATTAATTCATTTGCCCAAACTATAGTACATTAGCATTTGCTTACTTGTTCAAACATATCTACTTACTGGGGGTATATAAGAAATAGTACATACGTATCTAATCTACATCCTTATATTTAGGTAATTGTACGGTACATACATACAACAAACTAAATTTGTACTTAAGTATGCAATTTTCTTTCATTGTCTTTTTAAAACTTTTGATCAGGGTTTCGAATGTGCCGGAAATACCCGATGTTGTAAATTGGCCGATATGCCCGACAAAATTATTTTCTGGCATGCCCGTATTGTCGGAAATAAAGTGCCGAAACATTGGTTCCTTAGTTCTTCTGTTCTAAATGACATTTACGGCAAATCCGGCATTTCGGGCATATCTGGTATTTACCGCATCGGGTGCAGAAAGTCTATTTCGGGTATGTCGTTATTACACCCAGCTTTTTAAAACCTTTTAATATACCAAATAGTGCAAGTGTAGAGGTAGACATGTAGTAAGCACCTCTTATTAAAATAAATAAATAACTTAGGTAGTTTAAGGTGCAGCAGTGATGTAGTAGGCATAAGCATTCATCTGGGTATTTAATTACGTATAGCAAACCCTTTTTCAAATTCATCATATATTTAAATATAAATATACAAATAATAATAACCATGTAAAGAGCTTGTAACAATAAAAGACAGAGATGAGAGCAAGGAATACGAAAGCAAGGCCGGTCGGCCTCAAAAAACCTACATAAGGTAAGGCAACTCAAGCCAAGGAGCATCACAATCAATGCACCGCACTGCAAAAGCCCTTTCTACTCATTCTGCTTAAATTATCGTTTCATTCGACTAAAGTCCTGCCTTAGCCTGTCCACTCATCCTAACTAAAGTCACTCGACATTTAAGAGTCAGTTAACAATTCCTGCTTTATACTACTACTTATAGTGTGATGATATTGCCTATTCAACTATTGTCACCTATGTCTACGTATGTATCTAACATCTATTAGATATTATGCTACAATTGTTCTTTTATGCTCACAGTTACATGAATATACAAATAGTCTCAGCCATGAACGGCTAAACGATATCAAACCTTGCTAGTTAGTATAACTACGCATGAGGTTCGCTGACTATTTAACTTCCTATCCACAATAACAAAGCATCAGAGCAGTGTTGTAGTCTTTAGGTGCGATTTTCCACAAAGCTGGCTGCATTGTTATATAAACACACATATTACATGCATGGACCTACGCTTTACATATAAATCTCAATTGTCGTCAGCATTTTAATCGGCGACACACACTATTCAAGGGAAATCAGGAAACATATTAATGAGGATTTACTTCTGATGTCTATATTTTTATTAGATTACATCACATGAAAAGCAATCTGCTTTTAATTTATTGCAAATCACCTTTAGGACACCCTTTGGTTATGGAAAGCTATATACACTAATTAAAATGTACTCATCGAATTAAAGCTCACATTTTTAATATTTTGTAATGTGGTTATTGCATCATATGTTACAAAAAGTACAGAAACTACTTGAGATATTCTACATATAGAAATTGAGTTCATGACACACTATTGCATTTGTACATTCCATAAAAACTAAAGACAATCAAGTATTTTTGGTATTTTTTGTGACAAAAGCTAAAACAAATTGGTTGTACATAGATCGATAAAAGAATATTATTCTGCTGAGAGATTTCGTTTCACGATTGAAGATGTTTCATAGTCAGAGAGATAACGTGAGATCGGTCATAAAAAGAAACAGGAAACCATGGAATGTACGTAATATGGTATACATTTGAACACTGTGAGCCATTAGTAAGGAGTGAAGTAGACAAGGGAGATACGAGATTGGAGCTTGAGCTTCAACTTTACTCCTTCTTTCAAATATTCGTTTAGTTTAGTTCAGTTTCTCTATTTCTGCACATCCATGCAATATAGAACAACAAAGTGGAATGCCTCTTTTTTCCTTTCACCGATCGAAGAAGGAAGCCAAGTACAGCACAAAGCGAGATTTGTCCGTCCAACTGACGACATTACATTAGAACTTGTATAGCAGGAGCTCTTATACGTTCTATTTTCTATTCTATGCTTGTATGATTTGATATCCTTGATAAAAAGACTATTTGTGCATTACTGTTCTATAGGTACTATATAATAATATAGAAACTAGTGCAGGCAGTTCACAGAAATCATTGGAGGACTGGAAAATGGCAAAAAGAAGCTATAGACTCATTCGGAACAGAAGCAGACGATATTTTTGAAATATATTGGATTTCTACAAATGAATGTGCACAGAAGAATGCGAGCTTTAGGAAACTGGCTGATGGGGCTCTTTTGCACACATTATACTAACGTACTCCTTCCTAGGCTACAAATACATGCACTACAATAATATCCATATAGAATATTATTACACTACGACACAATATAAAAGGCTACATAATATTATGTATGTATCTATATACTTTACAATCTTACCGTTGGATGAACATTCAAGTCGATGCTCAAGTAGAAATCTTTCGTTTCCGTGGCTCTGTGTGCACTAATGTTTTTCTTAACTACATCTATGTGCACTGTATGTATTGTACAGCAGCCAAAGCTAAGCCAAAGTAAAATCCATGCCATCAAAGCATAATACATACCTAATACTTACTACTATATGATATGAGGCAAGCATAAACATAAGTAGAAGCAGTCAGTGTGCCACTCCTTAACTTGCCATCATTTAAGATTCTGTTGCTTTCCAAGCGAAGAGGTGTATGTTGAATGTGTAAGATATCTGTAGATGCGTATTTCTACTAAGGCAAAGTAATTTCTATTTCTCAAACTAACAAAAGGAGATCCTCTGACAGAACAGAAAACACTACTAACATGTTATACCACGGCCGTACCTTTCCTTCTACTACTACGGATACTCCACTATTTAGTTGCTGTTTCTTCAACCCTCTTCCCTAGCTCTACACAACATAACGTAACATAACCATCATACATTAACCAACCACTAGGCATGGCTATGGCTACATGGATGAACAAACGGCATTGAACATGGTTTCTCAAATCTAAACTCCTGTGGAGCTGCATTACATAAGAGTACTCTACTTATATTCACATGGACATGGACATGGATGAACTTTTCCTGTTGACTTACAAACTCTAAATTTCTTCTGCATATTATCACTTTGTTTGTTAAAAGCAATGAAAACTAGTACATCTTTGGGGGATATGCGTCCGTCAAGAAATATTTACCATACTTCCAAGAATGGAGACAGCTAGAGTTAATTAATATTATAAAGATATCTTAACTAATAAGTATATTAATACATTTTATAATGTAAATCGATGCGAAACTCTATGTAAGTATATATAGTAGGAAGGGCACATCAGCTAAATAAATACGTAACAAGATTTTATATTTATGCATAGCAGACTGTATCCGTAGAGGAAAATGCAAATAGTATACCACCTACTGATAATTTTTTTTAAAAGATTCTTGGAAATTCTACTAAAATATCACAGCACACTTTTTAACTGCTTTCTAATAACATTAACTAATAATAATTATCTAGTAACAATAACAACTAGAAAGAAAATAGACATATAAAAATAAAGATTCCAATAAATATTATATAAAACGAACTTTAGCGATAGAAGGCTAATGTTTTATAGAGACGGGTTTGACTGAAACTTTAGATTGGATTTGGACATGGCACATCTAGGATATACAATATTATATGAATTCCATATTCGCTGTAAAGTTGTTATGGAACGTAGTACAATATTGACAAAGTGAAGGAAGTGATTTGATCTATAGTAGTAGAAGAGCTTAAAAATTCATAAGGTTAAACATTGTATCCAAGTTTACATAGGACTGGTTGTTATCTATGGATACGTTAACTTGCAATTATTTACTTTTAAGTTCATACCTCCTGCAAATATGTACTATAATATATTATAGCTAACCACCACTTGTATAGGTTCCTGGTCAGAATAAAGTATACATGTCCCCTAAAATACAATGGAGCGTTTATTGTGTTCTGACTGTGTGGAATCTAGAGTTTTTTAAGGGGGAAATAGAAATGAAAATTCATGATAAGGAGAGAAAGTTGGTGGAGGAATTGAATAGAATCGGAAGGAGAAGAAATGATCCGTGGAGGAGAAAAGTTAAATGTCATAAATTTGTAATAAAGGTGAAAGAATACGGTTTGAATTCACTCACAGTGTGTGTGTACATGTGTATGTGTGTATGTTGTGTTGACTATTGTATTTGTAAACTGCACACACACAAACGGTGCTGGGCTGCACTATGTAAGTATAACTCTGTGCATTAAAGAAGAGAAACTCAGTTCGTCTTTTCATTCTGTTAGGAAAATATAGAGGAGAGAATCGGAGAAGAAAGCTATCAAACTGGAGCATATTATTTGGTAAAAGTGGAGAAGAAGCGTAATGATTTGAGTATCGAGCTCTATGGTAGTGGTGGTGTATGTTAGAATGGAAGTTCTTAAGTTTCTTCATGACATAATATACATATTTACTGTTTTTAGGTATAAGTTGAGTATGTATATACTGTAATGGAGTAGTAGGATCAACTAAAGTAAAAGTATGTATTGTAAGAGAAGCGAAAGGCGAATTGGGTAGTTGACAGTGAGTTGGTGTGGTGTAGTGTAAGTTGTAGCGTAAAATAAAGCGGCCCTCTGAAGGAGTATTTGCAAGAGAGAACTATGTATGGTGGAGGAGTGATGTTATATGCAAAGTATATGACAGAAAATAATATGAGATCGTTTGGGGACGATTGGGAATTTTGGGTATAGTAAACTAAGCTCGACTTGTGCAAAATATGACGTCAAGTGAAGAGAAAAAGCTAAATTTATAAATAGAGGAGATATAGATCGAAATATATAAAGCGGAGAGAAAGAAGAAAGAGGAAGGCAAACATAAAGCACGAGAAAAATTGGAAAGCTCCAACAGTCTAATGAAATGATACATTATTCACAAACCTCTGCACGTATGGAATGGCATGGCACAAACGAAACATTATAGAATACCTTACTTACAAACTCACATACAGTACACATAACCTACAGATACACTCGCTCTCACTAACTTTAACTTTATACATTCAACTATACACAACACACTTCTATTCTCACTAGCTATGCACTTCTACTTACTTATTATGTTGCACATAATACCTATAGACACATAAGTATGTAGTTGACTTACAGTGTTTAGTATTATATATTTCTTTTTCTGTTCTGTACTTACTAAATTGAACTACTTATGTAATGCAATGCACTATCTGTCTACTATTAGAAGTCAAACTCATACTCTAACTGATACTTCTCTCTATTCCTGAAAAGTAGTTACTAGTAGTAGTTATGTACTATTTTACGACATCATAGATACATTGAGCTACTCCCGTTTGTAGAAAACTTGACTAAAAGGAAACCGAAAGAGTAAGCTCCTAGTTGAGTCGAAGAGGTGCATGTAGTAGATACCTTTGCATTTATTGCACTAGGCATACCTTACATTACACTTTACAGTTAGACATGCATCCTAATACACTATACAGAAGAAAATAGAGAAAGGAGTTTGAGGAAAGGATACTCTCTATGCATAATACAATACACACAAGAAAATTCAATACGAACGTTACTTTACTTTAGTTGACTTGAGTCGGTGCGTTGTGTAGCTTACTTTCTTCTTTACTTCCTTCAACAGTTAATATCCATCTTCACTCAATACACTAAAACATGCCCAACAGTCATATTCAGAAGACTACCCATGCTTTGAGAAAGAGCATGTGTGCAGAAGAAACAGACCTTATGCTAATAACCGATGAAATAAGTTTATACTTGATGTACCACTA
Organism: Tomocerus mixtus; assembly: GCA_034694165.1. Lineage (NCBI taxonomy): Eukaryota > Metazoa > Arthropoda > Collembola > Entomobryomorpha > Tomoceridae > Tomocerus > Tomocerus mixtus. The sequence goes on along the minus strand of JAQFYC010000133.1, from coordinate 954 downwards.
AAATATGCGACTCGTTCGTTCTAACGCTCTAAAACATGAACTTCACACTCGACAGCAATCAAAAAAAAATTGTAAATGTTTACCCAAATTATATTTCGTAGACACTGTAGAGCGAATCTCAAAATAGAGAGAGTCAGAAAATATGTAAGTTAATTTATCTTTCCGACCATGTTTGGGTTTTAAAGCCGACACTCTCTTAATTACCTTTTATGCAAAATAAATGCATACATCCAGATTACTGTAATTTATCTATATACTTATTTAATACATAGCCATTTCTGCATTTCGAACATATTTACACGTACAAATAATACACATTATGTGAGCTTAAAGATAATTGGTTATAGTAATATAATGAATATATCGTATAATATAGAGGAAGAAAGTTGAGATGTATTTAGCCCAAAGACTCACTCACTCAGTTACTCCTCTGCCCTGTCCATCATCTTCCCCATCCATGCAAATTCCCACCACACTCACCTCCCTCTTAGGCAAATTAAGATTTTCACTGAACTGCCAAGCCATGGCATATCAAGAGACACCGAATTCCCGGTATCCTGTCTTATTACTCACTGACAAATGTCCCTTTCATTTTGTTCTGTTCTTTTGCAGGCAAATGCAACCGCATGAAACTCCGACCGACACAAATATCAATCCCAACAACCAAGTCAACTGTACATAGCAAGTTTAGGTAGTTTGTGTGTGCACTGTATTATAATAATATAATCTTCCCTCTTGCATCCTTTCTCCTTTCACTGTACTCTACAATGCATATTAAGAATTCTTATTTCTCCATTGCACTATACAATCCACTATTTCTGAACTCTACTTAAGATGATTGTAACTTATTCATTCCAATCGCAGTCAACAAAAATAATAAGGGTGTCATTTAAAGTAGCAAGAAAATCGATGGTTTTAGCAATATTTTAAATTAATATGACAAGACTGAAAATA